>CABHPH010127468.1:0-16022 GCA_902168325.1 Peromyscus nudipes
AACTCCCAAACAACAAAATCCCAACTATTAGTGTGATGGATTCTGAAGCCTCCTTGTGGGGCAAGTCTTTCACGGCCCATATCTTGTGTAATCCCCCAGCTAGCCTCTGGTGGGAACACCTCACTTGCTGGTGGTCTGATGCGATGGATGCGGTATGGGAACTGGGGGTGGGGTGGGGGCGGGGCACGAGAGGCTGACAACAGGTAAGGAAGGGGGTCTCAGGATGAGGGAGCAATATCGCATCAGGATTCGGCACACCTGCGTGGCACTCACTGAGTTCACAGGCTGAGGGACAAGGAGGCATGTGCTGTTCAACATTTGTTTCATTTCCCCTCATGGTTAATTATTGCAGTGGGTGTGTGATAAGGCAGGGCCCTCCCTGCCCCCCCCCCCCCGGGAGTTTATCTGCAGTTTTATAGCCTCCATACTTGGTCATGAAGCTGATAAGAAGCTCGGTGACGGCTGCCCTGACTGTACTTAAAAACTCAACTGAGAGCTATGAGCGAGAAGTGGGTAAATATTGTTATCAGAGTGTCACCATAGGAGGGATGGGGACCGAAGTGTGCTGGAGCTGGTCCAGCAGCCTCAAGCTGCCCATGTGGCTTGAGCAACTCATTCCCCTAAATGGACGGCCCAAAGGCTGGCTTCCAAGCTGGGAGCTTAGCCTCACCTGCCTCAGACCAGCTCCGGTTGATCAGGACTAGTCTGCCTTTCATCTAGGAACCAGCTTCAAAAATACTAGCTGATCTGTTAACTCCTGCTAGTTGGGTCCTGGGTTAACCCTCCTCAGGTCTGGGTCTCTCAGGGTGGTGGCTTCTGCTCCAATCTGATGTCAAAAATAAGTCTTCTATTGACTCTCCGTCCTCCAACCATTTAGGTTTTTTTTTTTTTTTTCTAAAATTGTTATTTGATTTTTTTTTTTTTTTTTTGAGACAGAGTCTCACTGTATAGGCCACCCTGGCCTAGAACTCATGATCCTTCGGCCTCAGTCTCCTGAGTGCTGGGATTACAGGAGTGAGCCACCAGCCTGCCTTTCCCCAAGCACTTAGATGTATAACCATCATCTTTAAGGATCGTTCTGCTGCCAAATTTTGTATAGCCAGGATCTAGGATGGGTTTTATTCTCATAAATAGCATGGGGGAAAATCCCAGTGGCTAGATGTGGTGGTACATACCTTTAATCCCAGCACTTGAGAGACAGAGGCAGGTGGATCTCTGTGAGTTCAAGGCCAATCTGGTCTACATAGTGAGTTCCAGGACAGCCAGGACTACACAGTGAGATCTTGTCTTTTTATTTATTTATTTTTTTGCTCAAAATCTATGGCACATAAAAATTATAAAATTCAAATTTCAGTCTTAAACATCCATGAAAAGTAAAGTTCTGTTGCAAGTATTTGATTCAAGCCAGACATGATTAAAAAAAAAAACCAATCCCTGCCCTTGGGAGGCTGAGGCAGGAAGATTGCGAGTTCAAGGCTTGCTTCGGCTACTGTGGTGAGACCCTGTCTCAAAACAAAATGAGAGCTGATGGGATGGTTCAGTGGCAGCACTTGCCTAGGGTAAATGCACAGCCAGCCCCGCAATCAGCAAATAAATGAATAAATAAACATTAACTGAGCATACATGATGAGCATCTTTGCAACTCAAGCCAAACAAATTTGCACCGTCACTTTTACTGGCTGCATAGTTCTACATCATAAGGGATAAGGCTATATTCATATAAGTAATTCCCTACCCATGAGCACCTGGGTTGTTTCAGGTAAGGAGAGAGAGAGAGAGAGAGCATTCCAAGGATTGACCCCAGGGCTTCACATAAACTAAGCAAGAACTCTATCCTTAATCTACCCCCTCAGCCCAAGAAGGAATTCATTTAAGGAAAACAAACCACTTTAAACAACTCCCAAACAAATGGTTTTATTTTCCTCGGAGTCCTGTGGGCACAAGGCATAGCTTCCCATAGTTGACATCGTGTCAAATTTAATTTTTTTAGACGGACATTCAAAGTTAAATTCTGTAAGACTGGACACACTTGTACACATATCCCCCCCTTCCCCCCCCCCCAGTTGCCTCAGAACTTTCGCTCTGTTTTCTCTGAGGGTCAACACAGTACACATGTTCTTTTGGTTTATTTATTCTAACGATCTTTTAAGAATGCTTAAAAGAAAAACATTCTTAACTCTCTGGCTATACCAAAGCAAAACAAAACAGCAAAATTCAAACTGGCTTCTGGTTGAACTTGGCCCAGGGACTTGCCAGGTTCCGTATTTTGTTTTTTTTTTTTTTAATTTGTATTTTTTAAATTTTTATACTGTGAGTGGTATGTGGTGTGTGTGTGTGTGTGTGTGTGTGTGTGTGTGTGTGTGTACACACGAGCTGCCTGATGTAGGTATTGGGAACCCAACTTGGGTCTTCCGTAACAACAGTACTTATACTATCTTAGTTAGGGTTTCTATTGCTGTGAAGAGACACCATGACTATGACAACTCTTTTTTTTTTTTTTTTTTTTGGTTTTTTCGAGACAGGGTTTCTCTGTGTAGCTTTGCTCCTTTCCTTGAACTCACTTGGTAGCCCAGGCTGGCCTTGAACTCACAGAGATCCGCCTGCCTCTGCCTCCCGAGTGCTGGGATTAAAGGCATGCGCCACCACCGCCCGCGGCAACTCTTATAAAGGAAAGCATTTGATTGGGTGCGGCTCACAGTTTCAGAGGTTCAGTCCATTATCATCATGGTGGGACATGGCAGCGTGCAGGCAGACATGGTGCTGGAGGAGTAGCTGAGAGTCCTACATCTTGCAGGCAACAGGACGGGGTCTGAGACACTATGGCTTGAGCATATATGAGTCCTCAAAGCCCGCCTCCACAGTGTCACACACTTCCTGCAACAAGGCCACACCCACTCCAACAACAAAGCCATGCCTACTCCAACAAAGCCACACCTAGAGTGCCACTCCTTCCGGGAGCCATTTTCTTTCAAACCACCACACACACACACAGTTAACCACTGAGCCACCTGTCCAGGCTCTGCTTTTTCCCCCTTTGAGGCCCTCTTTCAGAGTTTTCAGATAATGAATTACCGAGTCAGTCAGCAACATCATTAACCATCCATGACAAGGACTGATGACCAGCATCTTCTGGACTCGGGACAGCAACCTCTAGAGCTTGGTGGTATCAGTGTCAGCATTCAGTCCCTGAGTGTCCGTCCTCAACGCAGGGGACTGAGTGGTGTCTGAATGTTCCGTAGAGAATCTCCATCTTGCAAACTACTAGAAAGAAGGCACCCGGAACCCCCTCCTCCAATGTTAACTGTGAACTGTGCCTCTGGTTCTAGAGCAAGATGCCATGTGACTACCCCCTCCCCCAGCCTGCTATACTGCATCTAGGGTGACAGAGAGACCCAGTGAGACCACATGGCCCTGCGGCAGCAGAAAGACCTGGAAAGTAGGTTGAAGAATTAACCCTGCGACTTCCAGGAATTAGAACAGAGGACAGTTTACCCTGAGTCTCCCCACACCCTCCTCACTGTCCCTGGACATCCCAGTCTCCCTCCCCACAGGGCACTGGGACCTGAGGCTCCCATCAACAGTCCCGATGCTCACTCTCTTCCTGCTCACTGCTTCTAGCATAGGTTGGTCCAGGCTGGTCCGCTCACCTCAAACCAGATAGTCCCAGCAGCAGAAAGGTCCCCCCGAAAAGTCCTTCCATAGAGAGAGGGTCCGCCTCCCTCCTTGACTCTATTAGTGACTTTTCTCAAGGCTGTGATAAAAAGCCTGGACGAAAGGAATTTAAGAAGGGAAGGGTGTGGCAGCTTGCATGTAATTGGCCCCCATAAGCTCATAGGGAGGGGCACTGTTAGGAGGCGTGGCTTTGTTAGAGTGGGTGTGGCCTTGTTGGAGGAAGTGCGTCACCGTGGGGGCGGGCTTTGAGGTTTCCTATGCTCAGGATACCGCCTAGTGCTAATTAATAAATATTTAAGAAACAAAAATCACAGTCTTTCCCAGAATGCCTCCCTCCACCGCTACACCTCCAGTAGCTCGTTTCATTGGCCACTCCAGTGCCCTGTGGGCTCCCTGGAAAGAAGTTAACCTGTCCTAGTTTTGACAAAGGAAGAAGGCAGAGAAGAAGGTGGAAGTTAGTACTATTTGTGCAGTGTAGGGGATCCTGCCGTAGAACCCCATTTTCCTGACACCCCACGTGCTCTTAGGTCAACTGTCAACTTACCATGCTCTGTGCCCCCCAAAAATGAATCTTTGACCTGAATGAACCAGGAAGAGGAAATGGTTGGATTTGACGCATCCTGTGCATGAGACATTAAAGAGACTCCGCTCACCCTTGCTCCCTAGGTTCCCTGGTTCCCACCCACCCTTCCCTGTCCAGGTTTCCTACTGCAGTCTTCTGTTTTCTGTTGCTTAAACCTCAGAATCCTGGCTGACGCTCCTTCCCTGACAGTGTGTTAGAGCAGGGCATCCGTTGTCATTCTCACACCCAGCATCTTGTTCATTTTAGTCATTTATTTATTTCCCGGAGACAAGGTCTCGGAGAGCCCCAGGCTGTCCTTGAACTCACAATCCCCCTGCATACACCACCACCACCACCACCACCACCACAACTGGCTCCTGTGTGTGTGTCTGTGTGTCTGAATGTGGGTGACTGTGTGGAAATCAAAGAACAACCTTGGGTGTCAGTTCTTGCCTCCCTCCCACCTTGCTTGAGACACGGCATTTTTATTGTTTTTCCACTTCATACTCCAGGATAGCCGGCCCCCAAGCTTCTGGGAATTCCCCTGTCTCCGCCTTTGTCTTCCGTAGGTGCTTCCGTAGAATTATAGATATTGGTGCCACAGGTCCAGCTTTTATGTGGGTTCTGGGAATTTGAACTCGGACTCTGGTGCAAACACTTCACTCCCTGAACCATCTCTGCAGCTCTGGTGTCTTTTCTGTCCTGCAAGCTCCATGCAGCTAAGACTGCTGTGGTGCATCCTGGGCTAAAACATGCCTGACGTATATGAGCCTTGATGGATGTTTGCTAAATGAAAGAAAGGAGATCTAGCTGGGCAGTGATAGTGCATGCCTTTAATCCCAGCACTCGGGAGGCAGAGCCAGGTGGATCTCTATGAGTTCGAGGCCAGCCTGGTCTACAGAGTGAGAACCAAGACAGGCACCAAGACTACACAGAGAAAGCCTGTCTCAAAAAAAAAAAAAAAAAGGGAGCTCTAAGCATCCAGAGGTCAAAACAGTAATTCGAATGTTGTTTATTGATATTAGCAGTCCAAAGTGCATTGTGGGTAACTCGTGGTGGTCTAAAGGTATAGAGTCGGGGTGAACACTAACAGCAGCTGACTATATTGGGGATATTGAAATGTAAGTGTCCCAGAGTGGGGAATTTTGAATTTCCACATCCTGGAATAGTGACTCTCAAATGTTTTTGTTTCAAATCACATTTATTTGTTTGTTTTGTATGTGCATATGCTTTTATGTGTGGGCCCATGCATACTGAGGTGCCCATGTGGAAATCTGAAAACAACATAAAGAAATTGGTTCTATCTTTCCACAATGTAGGTTCTGGGAATCCAACTCGGGTCCTTGAGCTTGGCTGCAAACATCTTCACCAGTTCAGCCATCTTGTTGGCCCTATCAGATTCTTTAAGGCTTTAGCTTACATAGTCAAAGCCAAAGACTCTCCATCTCATTTACAAGCCCCAGTTACTGCCTCTTGACTGGCCTGTGGGCATTCTAGCATGTTGGTGAATTGCACACAGGAGCCAGGCTACCAAGAACACCGCAGTTGAGTTCTTAGTAAACAGACTAATTTTAGTTCTGACTAATGAATTATAGTCATTCGCTTAGTAGGTTCTTAGAAAGTGGAACTTAGTCACGGGAAGGGTTGAAATCCATAGAGACATGTGTAACTGGTCAAAAGGAGCAGAGAAAGCTCTATGGCCTTTGGAGATCTGGTTTTCAGAAGGGAGGCCACAGGAAACCTACCAATAACTGCTCTGTGGGGACCCACAGACTGTAGAGGAAGCATGGAGGGCTGGGTTCAGCTTTGGGCTCCCATAGACGTGCAGCTGAGGTGTGCATTCCAAAAACGGGGCTGGAATTTCCCACAGGGTGAATAAACAATGCCCCACTGGTAGACATGACTAAGTGTTCAGCGATAATGCAATTGAAAAGATTGAAGAAAAAAAAAACCACATTCCTTTAAAAGCGTCAAGTATTCAAGGTGGCTTTTTGTTAATAGGCGCCTCTCTCAAACAAGAAATCTCCCATGGGGGTGGGGGTGGAGAAAGGGGACCCGGATGGAGGAATGAGGATGGGAAGCCTCCCTAAAGAGAAAGGAGGCCCATGGTAAGAGCCTGTCACAGCTACAGAGGCCCCTGAGGGACAAACCTAGCACTCAGCATTAGGAGTGGCCATGAAGGGTTCTCCACAGTTCTTGACTCCCTGAGGATGTTACGGCAAGCGCAGAAAATTGGATCTGCATGTGCTAACCATGTCCCTGGGGCAGCCCATAGTAACAAGTTTGTAATAGATCGGGGTTGGGTTTTTCAAGGCAGGGTCTTGCTACGTGGCCCAAGTTGGCTTCAATTTCTGCCCTCCCACCTCTACATCCTCAATTCTAAGATTATAAACATATGCCCCTATGCCTGAGTCTGTAGCATTTTTTTTTGCATTCCAAAACAACAGCAAGTGGCAGGAGCCCCCCCATCCACCTCTGCGCACACACTCACATATACACATACACACACATACACACACATACACAAATACACTCACACATATACACACACATACACTCACACATATACACACATACACACACATACACTCATACATATACACACACATACACACATACTCACACATACACACACATACACTCATACATATACACACACATACACACATACTCACACATACACACACATACACACATACACTCACACACACACACACACACACACACACACACACACACACACACACACACACACACATACACACATACACACACACACACACACACACACACACACACACACACACACGCAGCTGCTATTCCTGATGTGTTTCCTCCAAGGAAGCCCCCTCCTGAGCACCCCCGACTCTCCCCAGCAGGTCCAGTCACCCTGTCCTGGTCTTACTGTATTACCACTGTACTTTAAAGACAACACTGAGGCCACCACATAAACTTACCCAGGGTCATTGGGCTTCCAAGTGGCAGAGCTGGAGCCATGTTTTTCCAGGCTCATCAACGCTTCCCTCTGCCGCCCACTGTCACTCTGGACTTGCCCGAATATACCTCCCATGTGTGTGTGTGTTTGTGCATATGTGTGTGCAGGTGTGCAAGCCCATGTGCACGAAGGGCCAGAGGTAGACTTTGTATGACTTCCTCTATCGCTCTGTATCCTTTTATTTACTATGAGGGTTTTGTTGCCTTTTGTTAACCGCTTGCTTCTGAATGCTGTAGACAGCAAGGTCATGTCCCAATTTCAAAAGGCTGGACACACCCTTTACCGGATCTCCCTAGGGTGGTTCACCCTGGACACGCCCAGATCCGGGGTCTTCCCTGGTGGTTCCCCTCCCAGGACTGGGCTCGGGTCCCTTCTGCTTGCTTCCCACTGTTTCGAATTTCTTTTTTTCTTTTTTCTTTTTTTTTTTTGGTTTTTCGAGACAGGGTTTCTCTGTGTAGCTTTGCGCCTTTCCTGGAGCTCATTTCTAGATCTACTAGATCTACTCTGATTCTCTTGTTTGAACTCCAACCGATGGTATAGGCCATTGGCCTTGTCTAGTTGGGACCCAGCCTGGCTCACAAAGCAACTGACCTGGATCCCCAAAAGCAGGGCCTTCAGCAGGGAGTTTCCACACAAAGGGAAGCTGGGCTCCATGATGACAGAGTCACTTATAGTCATGGCTGCAGCTGTATGGTGTCTTGGGAAATCAGTGTATTACTCCCACCAGTGACGGACTTCCCTGTCGCTGAAGACAGTTCTTCCACAGTGCTGCACTGGGTCTCACACACAGGGCAAAACAGTTCAGGACTCTCTGAATACAGGTAATGATGACGGTGGAGATACAAATTATTGCTGAGAAATTTTTGGTGGTGGCGTTTTTGGCTTTTTGAGTCTGGGTCTCCTGATGTAACCCAGGCTGACTTTGAACTCCTCATAACCCTCCCTGCTCTGCACCTGAGTGCTGGGATGACAGGTGTGTGCCACCACATCTGGATTGAAGAATTTTTTTTTTAACCACTGCATTTGCATGAAGTCAACGGAATACTCAATGATTTATGGTTTGAAAAAGTCCCCATCTCCGGGGAAAAGAGACACATAAGTCATGACTAGTCATCTCTGAGGAGAGACTCGGTGCAGCGAAATGGGGAGCTCACTCACTGAGCCCACCTTTTAGAACGATTTTATTTATTTATTTATTTATTTATTTATTTATTTATTTATTTACTTTTCCGGAGCTGAGGACCGAACCCAGGGCCTTGCGCTTGCTAGGCAAGCACTCTACCACTGAGCTAAATCCCCAGCCCCCAGAACTATTGGACAGTTAGGCATTGAACATCAAAAACTCACACTCCAGGCCTGGTGAGGTGACTCCTTGGGTAATGGCGCCTGCAGCCAAGCGTAAGACCCAAGTTTGCTCCTCAGGACTCACATGGTGAAAGGAGAGCCCTGAGCCCCAAAAGTTGTCCTCTGGCCTCCACATGCACTGTGGCATGCTCAGGTGCACGTGTATCTATGCACACGAGTGTGTGCACATTCACATACATACAAAATTAATTTAAAATTTTCAGCAAATCCCTTTGAACCAGTGATTCCAAGAATTCATCCTGGAGCCATAACCAGAGATACATGGGAAAAAAAATGACCCTCCATTCAGAATGAAAAAATCAGAAGCAACCTAAGTGTTCAATGGCTGGGGGTTAGCTAATTACGTAATGGCATATCCGTATGACTCACACTTGCCCCCCCCAATAAAATGTATACTATATATTTTATTTTTAATTTATGTGTATGTGTGTGTCTGCACGTGGGACATGGGACTTGGATTGAGTCGCCCACGCTCTGAACTAGAGAGGCTCTGGGTGTCTTCCTGAGTCAGGTAGGCATGGCTTTCGTTACTAGCAACACAGTCATTATCATAAAAATCAGAAAAGCCCTGAGAACGTTACTCAACATGAGAAGTGTCACAGGGACAGAAAGACTTGTCATCCAAGTGCTAATTTGCTGTCTGTCTGTTTCGAATCATCCTGTGGCATTTTTGGTTCCTCTTTTTCTTAAGGACTAATTCCAAGAAGTTGAAAAAAGAAATAATAGAAGAAAAATAAGAAACCATAAAACTCCAAGCCACATGGGTGAGTACCACTTGCAGAAAATGATTTCCAAACCGTCGCAGCCGACACAGGCCACGTTAGAAACCTCAGCTGTCTAAGCAAATGGCATGCTTGTCAACCACCCACCCCCACCGCCACCCCAACCCCTGTGAGTAGCACTTTGCTTTCTGGAAATTGCTTCGAGAGACAGAATCAAGACGACTCATCAGGTCACCCTGCCCCACCTCTATCTACGTTTCTCTGGAAAACTCTGTCCCCTTCTTCTAAGAACCAAGTGAGTCTGCCCATGTCTAAGGAGACAGATGTGACCCAGCACAAACTAATAAAAGGACTGATTTATTTTGGTCACCAGACTTGGCTCAGGGGTGGACGTGTGACCCGTGCTAAGTTAATCAGAACTCGCAAAACTTAGTCCTAAGACCTATTTTAGAACTATTGAGAAATAGGTAGGCTGTCTACAGAGATAGACTGGAAAACAAAACACCTCCATGATGTTATGGAATATTATTTTAAGATGTGTTACGTTCGTTTATGCTGTGGAATATTTGTTTAGTGGTACAAAGATGTGTTGCATTCTTTGCAGACTCTGTGAGACCATGTGACTTTGCCTTTCTAAAACACCTGATTGATCAAATGAAGAGTGAACGGTCAATAGCGAGGCAGGAGAAAGGATATTCAGGGCTGGCAGGCAGAGAGAATAAATAGGAGAAATCTGGGAGGAAAAGAGAGCAAGGAGTGAAAGGAGAAGGAGAGGAGGACTCCAGGGGCCAGCTACCAGCCACCCAGACAGCCATGGAGTAAGAAGTAAAGAAATAAATACAGAGATAGAGAAAGGTAAAAGCCCAGAGGCAAAAGGTAAATGGGATAATTTAAGTTAAGAAAAGCTGGATAGAAACAAGCCACGCTAAGGCCGGATATTTATAAGTAAGAATAAGACTTCATGTGTGTGGTTTATTCGGGAGCTGGGTAGTGGGCCCCCAAAAGAGTCAAAGAGTGAAAAAACAAACAAACAAACAAAAAAAAAAAACAACACCATGCTACCATTTAGACTGCTTGAGAAGGGATCAGACATGAAGGAAGAAAAGCTAAGAAAGACAAATTCCTGTGAACACCCTTTTAAAGAAGATTTTAACATTTTTTTACATTTTTAAAAAATTTATGTGTATGTGTGTGCTTTGTGAATCCCTGTGCACCATCTGCAGATCGCACGGCTGTGAGCTGCCACGTGGGCCTCTCTACCAGAGGAGGTGGGCCTGAAGTGGCAGAGCCGTTCCTCCCGCTGCATGATGGAGCATCAGTGTGTCAGCAGAATTTCAGATGCTAAGAGTTCATTTAGTTAGCCAGGCAGTAGTGGTGGCACACGCCTTTAATCCGAGCACTGGGGAGGCAGAGGGAGGCAGATCTATGAGTTCGAGGCCAGCCTGGTCTGGAGAGTGCATTCCGGGACAACAAGGGCTACACAGAGAAACCCTGTCTCAAAAAACAAACAAAACAAAACAGAAACAAGAGAGGGAGAGAGAGCTAGAGAGCGAGAGAGAGCGAGAGAGAGAGCGAGAGAGAGAGAGCGAGAGCGAGAGCGAGAGAGAGAGAGAGAGAGAGAGAGAGAGAGAGAGAGAGAGAGAATGAGAGAATTCATTCAGTCAGTGTTTCTTCAGCAGAGCTCATTCAAGAAGGGCTCCTGGGACCTCCTAAGAGCCCTCTTGTAATTAACTCATTAAAGGAACCCAGGCAGAGTGATTGTCAACATGCTTAAAGATGGTCAGTCACTGTGAGTGAGTAGACACCCCCCCCAACCCCCCAGCTGTGCCTCTGAAAGCACTTTTCAGTTAGGACGAATAAAGCCCGGCATTCAGCCGGTGGCCTGGCTCATAGACTTTTCCCTGTGATGTTTCACTCCGTATCTGTAAGCTTTTCGTGCCCACAGACACAATTGTAAAAGCAAAACTTTGCCAAAGAGGTGTGAGTTTTTAGAGACAGAGTAGGGAATCAAGCCCTGTTATTGTTCATATTTAATATTTGATGCAGCTCAGGGTGGCTATTTATAGTTCGAGTCATCAGCCTGTTTCATCTCTTCTAGCACCTGGTTAGTTTGTTTATTCTTCTCCCCCCCTTTGTCAAAATGTTAGAAAAGATTGTCAATAATCTGAGAGCATGGCTGGGGATGTGGTTCTCTCGGTAGCGTGTTTGTCTACCGTGCGTGCAGCCCTGCATTGGATCTCTGAAACCACACGCCGCCAGGCGTGGTGAGACTCCCTTGTAATCTCAGCACTTGGGGAGTGAAGGTTGGATGATCAGAAGTTCAAGGCCGTCCTCTGCTCCATGGCAAGTTCCAGGCCAGCCTGGACTATAAGAGACCCTGGCTCAAAATGACAGCACCAAAGCAAAACCCCCAACCACACTAGAGGCTTATCCAGCTTGAGATGAGTCCTTCCTGGATTCCAAGGCTCTACTGGCTCTAACAAGGTCTAAGACGGTTGGGAGGATGGGAGACCTTGACCCAAGTCTGTGGGTCACCGGTTGTGGAGATAGAAGTGTTACTGGAGGCAGGCGGTGGTGGCACACACCTTTAATCCCAACACTCAGGAGGCAGAGCCAGGCAGATCTCTGTGTGTTCGAGGCCAGCCTGTTCTACACAGTGAGTTCCAGGACAGGCTCCAAAACCCTGTCTTGAAAAAACAAACAAACAAACAAACAAACAAACAAAAAAGAAGTGTTACTGGGTGTAGTGGGCTCACATGACCTGTATTTAAATCTAGGTTCTGCCCCCTTATAACCAACTCTTTGATCTCTCCATGCCTCAGTTTCCACATCTGTGAAATGGAAGTGATCACGGTAGCACCTGCCTGACAGGCACACCTCGAGGCTTAAAGAAATCAGTGGACACGTGTCACAAAGCAACGTCACCATTGTCTTTCTGACTTTTAAAATTTTATTATGTAAATGGGTATTGTTCCTGCATGTATATATGTGCACCATGTATGTGCCTGGGGCCCTCAGAGGCCAGGAGAAGGTGTCAGCTCCCCTGGAATCGGTTGTAAGCTGCCAGGTGGGTGCTGGGAATCGAACCTGGGTCCTCTGGAAGAGCAGCAGTGCTCTTAACCACTGAACCATCTCCACAAATAGTCTGTTTTGACAGTTCATTAACGCACATTTTGGCAGCTTCTGTTTTGTAGTTTGGGAAATAAATACAATTTAGAGTGTGTACATACACCCCATAGTTCCATATCCTTGCTAGATGTGATGGATTAGCCAACACATTTGGTCTTTTTTTGGTCTGGGAAAATAGTTTAGAATAAAGGCTTATTATTAAATTACACTTGTTTCCCACTAGTAAATAATAGCTACTAGTTACTGTGTGCGGGTTGTTCATATTTTCTATTGAGAAGCAATTCAGCTTGGCAGCCAACACATTTCCTAGCTGTGTGAGACAGGGCAAGTGACTTCATCTTTCTGAGGCTCAGAGTCTCGTTTGGGAAATGGTACAGTCATAGCTCCTGGGTCACAGTCACTGGGAGGCTTCCAGTGGGTGCCTTCATGCCAGGATAGATGTCCAGTACCGCTGGTCATCACCAATGGCCTCATGGAAGAGCCTGGGAAGGATGCCAGCTAGGACTATTGTGACCAGCGGAGTTCCGAGGGGGGGAGTTCCGAGGGGGCGGCCAGTGCTGTTAAATGGAGAGAAGACAGACGGTCAGATGTGCAGGCGAAGCAAAAAATGAGTGGGGCTAAATCATGCTGAAGAATCACCTGCCCATCAAATAGAGCATATAGGGTGTCATTCTGAGAGGTTCAAGAACCATGGAGTCAGACCACTGGAGGGGATCGGAAGGGCTTGCCTGGGCAGTCTAACCTGTTGTCTCTAAATAAGCCACTCTCCAGCAGGGAGAGTTTTGCCCCACAGAGGACATTTGGCAATACTACAGATACGTTTAACTCTGATAAACAAGGGTTAGGTTTGCTATTGGCACCCAGTGAACAGAAGCCAGGTTACGGCTGGCTGTCCACTTGATGTGAAATGTCACCCCAAAGGCTCCTGCGTGCCAAAGGCTTTGCCCCAGCTGGTGGATCCACTCCCTCCCTGAGAAGTGAAGGATCACTCTCGAGAGCTCTGGCTTAAATCAATGGCTTTATCCACTGACAGGTGCACAATTGAATGGGCTAACGGGGGAGGGGGCCTTGGGAACGATGGCAGGCAGGAGCTGCTGGGAGGAGGAGTCTCCTGGGGATGAGCCTTTCCAAGGTCTATCTTGCCCCAACTCTTCCCTGTCTTGGTCTCTCAGCCTCTAGTCACTGTGATGTGAGCAGCCTCTTCCATTCTCTGATCCCGCAGCCATCATGCTCTGTCTTGCGTCTTACCTCAGGGCCAAAGCCACGGAGCCCGCTGGCCTCGATGGATGTCTGTAATTCAGTGTTAGCTGTTCCTACTTTGTCTCTCAGGAATTTTTGCCACAGTAACAAACGGCTGACTAAGACACCACCGAGCATCCTTGACTAACACACCACTCAGCATCCTTGACTAACACACCTCTGAGCACCATACATGTACATACAAAGCACATCCATTGCAGGACCCATCAATGAAGCATCACCCAGCCCGACATGCTCGTCAGGTTGAGTGGAGACGTCACTGTGAAACCTACAGGAACCAATGATGTTGTCAGATTGCATCCTGTTAACATCACCAGGTTTCGAGAGAGCGCGAGTGAGAGAGAGCCCCAGCATGAGGTCTGTCAGGTAGGGGATTGCTCCTAAATGTCTGTATGTCTGATGTCAAATCTTTTGGGATAAGGCCCACCGTATCTGCTTTGATTTTGACAGTGGCGAAGGAGAGCCACCTGTTTCCATCTCCCTCAGTTGCCACTTCCTGTTTCATACACTTCATCAGCAACGGATCTTCCAGGGGAGAGGGAAGAGACGCTGTTCTAATGCCAGCCCCACATTCAGATGTGATCCTGTCATTCATTAACAGCCAAACCTACTAACCTGGTTTTCAAATGAATGACTTTATGGGCTGGCAGCGTAACTCAGTTCTAAGAGTCCTTGTCTAGTGTTCACAAGGCCCCGGGTTCGCTCCCCACCAGGCATATCCGTAATCCTGGCATCTGGGAGTTGTAAACAGGAGGATCAGATCAAGTATCTTGTAGCTCAAAATTGGGGCCAGTGAGCCGGGTGGCGGTGGTGGCGCACACCTTTGATCCCAGCACTCGGGAGGCAGAGGCAGGCAGATCTCTGTGAGTTCGAGGCCAGCCTGGTCTACCAAGTGAGTTCCAGGACAGCCAGGGCTACACACAGAGAAACCTGGTCTCGAAAAACCACTAACTATCAGGGCCAGTGACATGGTTCAGTGGGTAAAGGTGCTTTTCCTAAAGGTCTGATGACCTGCATCCAGTCCCTGGAATTCACATAAAGACGGGAGGAGAGATACAGGTGCGCATACACACGATAAACACACATGATAATAATGAATTCAATTAATTTGTTAAAAGACGGGCTGTGGAGGCGGCGCCAAGCCTGACAAGTAGATTCAAACCCCACAGTCCATGTAGAGGAAGACGGGAATGGGTTCCCCAAGCTGCCCCCTGACCTCCACTCATGGGCTGTGGCATGAATGCCTGTACACACATGTCCAAACCACAGAGAAATAAATTTGTCAGAAAAAAAAGGAGAAATTCAAGGTCATCTTCAGCTACATACTGAGTTCAAGGCCTGCCTGAGACACGAGACCCTGTCAATGAATGAATGAATGAATGAATGAATGAATGAATGAATGGTAAAAGCAGTGAATTTTCAATTGTATGCAGAAAACCTTCCATTGTGGCCATATGATTTTATTTTATATTTTAAAATTTTTATTAGTTTATTTTATGTGTATGAGTGTTTTGCTTGCATGTGTGTCTGTGTATCACATGTGTACCTGGTACCCTTGGAGGCCAGAGAGGGCATAGGATCCCCTGGAACGGGCGTTACAGAAGGTTGTGAGCTGCCTGTGGGTGTTAGGAATCGAACCCAGACCCTCTGGAAAAGCAGCCCATGCTCTTAACCGCTGAACCATCTCCAGCCCCAGACGCACGATTTTAAGTAAAGGAGCTCGCACGCACACAAACTCCATTGTCCTGTAATGAGCTGGCTCTGCAGTCTGGGTTCAAGGCTGCTGGCACTTCCAACCTAGGAAATGCTCAAGGACCGCAAAGGCCAGGAAATTACTTCTCAATGAAAGAGGCATTTCTGTCTCATTCCAGGCCCTAATGTATCACGTTGCTTTCCCATCATTCCTGTTCCGACTGAAAGATTTGAATTCAAATAACTCTAAAGTTATTTGGACTCCGTTCAAATGTAAGCAGTCTCGTCTCTCCAGTCATTATGCCTATTATTTCTGACGTAAAGACTAATATCGGAACGGTAAAAGTCTTTGTGGAATATTCTCATTTAAGATGTCTCTTCTGTGGATGGTTGGTCACTGACGCTTCCTTGGTCTTCCTTCCTTACTCAGCTGTGTCTTAAAGACCTTATTTTCTTGTTGTTGTTGTTGCTGCTGCTATTTTTAGATTTTCCATCCATTTAAATATTGTGGACCGAGAGCAGATTGAACAATGATGAGTATTCGGGCTGAAGTCTTATCAAAAGACCTTTGGATTCTGGTGTGTGTGTGTGTGTGTGTGTGTGTGTGTGTGTGTGTGTGTGTGTG
>CABHPH010127468.1:16032-34066 GCA_902168325.1 Peromyscus nudipes
GTGTGTGTGTGTGTGTGTGTGTGTGTGTGTGTGTGTGTGTGTGTGTGAAAGAGAGAGAGAGAGAGAGAGAGAGAGAGAGAGAGAGAGAGAGAGAGAGAGAATGTGGGTGGGTGTGAGCCTATAGGTGCCATGTATCACATGAGTGTGCAGGTTCATACACCCATGTGTGTGTATGCAGAGGCTGGAGCAGAACACTGGGTGTCTTCCTCTATTACTCTCTGCCCTTAACGCTTTGAGTCTGGGTCTCTCACTGAACCAGAAGTTTTAACTAAGCTAGCTGGCCATCGAGCTCTCTGGATCTACCCGTGTCTGCCTCTCGTGCTGGGACGACACACAGAGCAAAGCATTCTTACCAACTGAGCCATCTTCCTAGCCTCTCAGGAGCCTTCTACAGCCGGAATGCCGATTTGCTGAATGAAACGGAAAGAACTACTACATGCAGATGTGTAGAGCCTTCTCCTTCAAGTTGTCATTTTGCTAGATGAAAAGTCTATCCTAAGATCCAGGCATGACCACTCGACTGCTTAGCCTAACCTGTCTCCACACCCCCCGCCCAAAGCAGACATGACCAGTTGATTTTTTTCTTCTCAGCACATAGAAGCCAGGCACAGCTTCACAATCTTCATTAAGAATCCATCATGCATGCCTGTAGTGTCAGCACTCGGGAGGCACAGGCAGAAAGATTAGGAGTTCAAGGCCATCTGTGGCCAAGCAAGTTCAAGGACCACACGGCTTCTACGAGACCCTTATCTCAAAAAAAAAAAAAAATGCAAATGATGCATACAGCCACTACCAATTGATGGCAGAGTGGTCATGTAAAATAAAAAATGACTTTACTCCTTGTAGGTGAAGGCTATGCTTAAAAGAGTAGGAATACACGCATGTGTGTCTGTGTCTGCATATGTGGTATGAATCTTGAACCCAGGCTTTGTACATGCCTGGCAAGTGTGTCTCACTGAGCTACAACGCAGCCCTTAAGACAGAACCAAAGGTGGATAAGATGGCAGTAAGAGTGACTGCCACCAAGCCTGATGGCCTGAGTTCCATCCCCCTAGGACCCACGTGATGGAAGAAGAGAATCTACTCCCACAAGTTGTCCTCTGACCTACACACACGCATATGTGCATGCACATGGAAGCATGTGCACACACACACACACACACACACACATTTTTTAAAAAAAAACATCAAAAGTTCATTGTCTCCTTATTCTTTTCCAGAAACTGCTTCCTCATTCTAATTCCTAATTGGTCTTCCCAGCAACTGAGGATCCATCTGCCCTTTGCAAAAAGGTTTAGGAGAAAACAGAGGGGCCGGCTGTTTTTTTTTTTTTCTACCTGGCCATGTGTTTTGAAATCTTGTCTCCGAGTTGCTAAAAGTGTAGAAGAAAGAAATTAAGTGAATTCATTGAAGGAAAATCGAAGACATGACTGCTCCAAGGTCTGGTTGGGGAGAAGGATTTTATTGTAGATACGAGGGAGAGTTCAGCCAGAGGCATCTAGAAGAGTCCAGACTGAACTGGGCCATGAGAGGAGAGGGAGGTGGGGAGAGTGAGAGAGGAGGAAGAGAGAGGGCAAGTGGGTTGAGAGAGGAATGGAGGACCGAGAGTCAAGAGGACCAGTGGCTGAAATGGTTGGATAATATAGGAATCAGGAGCTGGGAGATGGGAGGGCCGCTCAGCTCCTGGGCTGGAGAGGTTAAGGGCTGGGAGTGGGGTAAGAAGTGCTGGAGGACAGGGATGGGGGGGGTGGAGGGATGGGAGGCAGAGAAGGGGGTCACAGGTATTGAGTGAGCCTTGTCCCGGCTTTCTTTGGCACCTGACATTCATCATTTTTAATAATAGAACTCAAGTCCACAGTTTTAAAGAAAAGCTCAGATCCATTTGGGTGGGGGCTTTTGTTATTTCTTTTTGTTTTTGAGGCAGTCCTACTGTGCTGCCCTGGCTCTGCCTCTGAGCACCGGGATTAAAGGAACATGCTGCCATGCTTGGCTTCCACCTTCTATTTTGAGACATTTCTAGCTCTCCCTAAGCCTGGAGCTCACACCTTTGGCCAGACTGACTGACCAGGGAGTGCCGGGGATCCTCACAGGTGCCATGGCCACACTCAGCTTTTCACACGGGTGCTAGGAGTCCAAACTCCATCTGCAGGCTTGTGTGGCAAGCTCTTAGCTAGTCGAACCATCACCCCAGACCAAGGCTCTTCTCGTTTCTATGTGATTTTCCTCTTGAAGCCAGCTCAGACACCTTCCAACTGAGACCAGGTTTTGCTGTGTTTTAAATTGGAATGCTTGAGTCTGAGCAATTTACAAAGAACAGAACTGAGCTGCTTACTATCCTGGGGGCTGGGAGATCTAACAAGAGCAGCATCTCCGAGGGCCTTACTCTGCACCACAACATGGCAAGAGTCATCACAGGGTAAAGAAATAAGTCCACGGGACAGAGAGCTTCCTCCAGTGGCAACTAAGCCACTTCCCAAAGGAAGGTTGTAGATCCAGTCTTACAGGTTGAGCCCTTTGGTCTGAACATTTGTTAAAGGTCCCATCTTGAGCTGGGGAAGTTGTGCATGCTAAGCTCTACTCACTGGGCGCCATCCCCAACTCTGACTATACATGTCCATGGCCTCCTAAATCCTCCTCAACCCTGCACCGGCAGAGAAGAAGATAGGCTAATGCTCCAGGGCAGGAAATCTCTACGGTGTGGGAGGTCATACCCCAGGGGATTTGGCCAAGGCCTGGAGATGTTTTGCAGATGTTGCAGCTGAGGGACCGGGCTACTCTAATCATAGAGATGCTGATAATATCACCTGCACAGAACAGTCTGCCCAAAGGTCAGCTGGCCGGCCCAAAGGTCAGCAGCTGAAGGCTGAACAGCCTTGCCCCAAGATGTCTAGGGCACACAAAGAGCTCCCTGGTGAAGCTTCTTCGGAGGAAGTATTGTCCCCAGGAAAGCTGAGAAAATAGTGGCTCCACTCCCTTCCCCGCGACCCCCCAGGCTTTCTCCTTCTGTATGGCTCTGATTGAGAGGTCGCAGCCATGGCTCTCCCTGAGTATGTGAGACTCATTGTTGACATCTCCAGCACCTGGGAGCTGGGTAGAAATCGAGTCTCAGGCTCCGCCCCAGACTCGCTGAATCTGAACTTGAACATGAGCCCCCCACAGGGTCCCATGCACACATTCCACGGTGTGAGAAAGTGCTGGTCTCCTCTGACACGAAACAGAAGTTTTAAGTGACAATTTTGATAAATGCTAACATGGAATCCAGTCCCAGGGGTCAGGGGAGGCTTCCACAAAAAAAATCAGCCTGAAAACTGAGCTCTTGGTGAACAAGGGAAAGTAGCCAGAAGATTCCTCCAGAGGGAACAGAATAAACAAAGGAGAGGGTTGTGGTAGTCCAAGAGGGAAACTGCTTGCTGGTCGAGTATAAGGCCCAAAGTTCAATACCCAGCACCCACGTAAAAAGTCAGGAAGGGTGGGCACCCTTGTAACCACAGTACTCAGGAGGTGGGATCAGGCAGGTTCCTGGGACTTGCTGGCTGGACAGTCTGGCCTTCTAGGTGAGTTCAAGGCCAGTGAGAGGCCTGATCTCAAAAAATAAGGAAAATGACCCCTGAGGAATGACTGGTTAAGTATACACACTCACACACACACACACACACACACACACACACACAGATACACACACACTGATAGACACACAGATACACACACACACATACAGACACACAGATACACACACATACAGACACACAGATACACACAGAACACATACATGCACGCACAGAAAGAAACATACACAGCTGCATAGAAAGACACACATACAGATACACACACAGAGATACCCTCTCTTTCTCTCTCTCTTACACACACACACACACACACACACACACACACACACACACACACTCAGGCTAAAGTTCTGAGGCAGGAGGGAACTTGACCAATTGGAGAAGTCATCAAAGAAGTTTTGCCCTGTGAGTAAGATATAACTGGAGGTGAGAATGACCAGAAGGTCCCTCTGGGACGGGACTCTGGTGCCAGCTGGAATGTTACAGTTGGAGTTGAGCCCTGAGCCCCCATCTGAGGTAAGCAGGTAGGGAGGCCACCGGACAAGGCAAGGTGGCTTTCCTCAGCAGTTAACGCCATGATCCAAGCAGGTCAGGAGCTGGTCCGACGGGGTCACTTTCCCAGGAATGGTAATTGTCCCAGGTGGCCCTAGGAGATATGCCAGAGGGGACAGTCCATAACCCCGCCCCACCCCCTTTAACTTCAGGCTCCACGGAGTCATTTATGTCAATATATTTTTGTACAAGTTCTGTAGTTTGTGACATGTCCTGGCAACGCTGAGACTCAATTACAAAGAGCCAGAGTGGAACTGTAAACCTAAAGTTGGAAAAGCTGTTAGATTCTGGCAACAGACCTGCTCCAACTTCGCTGTTCCTGGCTTCAAAACTCTGACAACAAAAATCCATTTTTAATGAGTTTTTTTTTTTTTTTTTTAAACCAGCGGCTTCACACCCTGTTTTAGTCCCCTTTGGGCCAGCAGACTCCAGTGTTCCTTACAAGCAAGAACTGACCCTAAACTGATTACCAGGGTACGGAGGCTCCTGCGGGACACCTGGTCAGAGCAATTCAAGCAGCTGATGACTGGGCATTGAGTCACTTGGTTCTCACTGTCCTTCAGCACGTGGCTGGCCTGCAGGGCCAAGCAGGGACTGGGGAGATGTCGTTTTTATCACAGAGGCAATGATTGCCTGACTGTCTGCGTCTCTGTCTCCTGAACAGATTACTAATCTCGCAGACCGTCTATTATCCGCTCGGCAACTGGCAAATGTGAACTTGGCCAACATCGAGGCAGAGCGCTGAGATCCAAGTTAGAAGAAGTGGGAGAAAGAGAGAAAATGCAGAGACGAGCCAGACAATTTCCCAACCTGTAAAAACATGTTGTATTTACCAGGTCTGGTTCGGAAGCCAAACTCGGGGCTCGGTGTTTGTCTTGGGCCCCCGGGTCTGGGTTATGTCTGGTGCTCCCAGAACACTGGCCCCCCACCTCCCACTCCTCACTCAACATCTGATGATTGGCGTATTGTTTAGGGACGATCTTGCACTCCGGAGGAAGCTGGCAAGAAAGTTCAATTCTATAAAAAGAAGCGCGCGGTCAGGGTTCGGTTTCCTATTCTGACTCAAGGCAAAGAAGACTCAGAAATTCCAACCCAGAGGGTGAGGATGGGCTCCAGGGCCTGTTCCCTCAGCTCCTGCCTCCTCCCTGTTCTCGCAACTGGCCAGCTGGGATTACACAACTCACACTAATTTTATTCCACACTCGGCTGTTTCTCATTAGGAGCCAGGATCTTATTTTTTTCCCTCCTGGTGGGGGCCCATGTCACCCCTTCGGACCCAGGTGAGCAATTCCACTTCAGAACAGGAACATTCTACTCACACTCCTGGCTGGATTCACATGTGGTTGACTCTTTGTCCCGGCACAGACCTCCATGTTTGGTTCATGGTGCCAAGATCCAACTTTCTCCTCTGAATTCCTCACATCACCAGTCTCGTGGCTTCTATTCCACTAGGGAGGAGGGAATAGAGAACATTTGAGTCAGTCCGTGCAATGTTTTTGGATACCCAGTACCTGACAACTGCTTCTGGAGGGCTCTGCCATCTCTCCCCTCTCCTCGTGTTTTCTTACTTTTTTTTATTTTTAAAGCCGAATTCACCAGATGTTCAGAGAGAGTCTAAAGCCTGGCTTTCCTGTCTTCCACATGCATTAAGTTGGATCCAAATCACAGCATGCCCTCAGAGGTTCCGGAGAATGCCATGAAGATGGAGATGGGCTTTTCTCTAGGCATCAGAAACCATCAGACCTAGGCGTTGGCATTCGGGGGCCTTGGGATGTTTCTGGACCAAACTCACATTCACAAGCAGTAATGTGTCTTCCTAATGTTACCCTTGTTCATTTCCTCGTATTTTCCTGGCTGTGGACCAGAATCGACAGAGCTATAACCCCCCCGCCCCCCCCCCCCCCCCCCCCCCCGAAGTCTCTGGGTAGAATGAAATACAAGGATGGCTCACATGTGATTTTGCTGAAGCAGGAGGGCGGGGGGGCGGGGCCCAGTGGAGAGTACTCACTTGGTTATGTGCAGAGCCCCTGACTTTGATCCCCAACACCACCAAAACTGAAAAAAAAAACGAAGAAAGCATCTCAGCCACATCTGGAGTAAGCAACTGCTCTCCTGTTTGGGGACTCCAAGCACCCCTGTGCCTAAGGGAGGTAGAATCAATCCCCCATCCCCCCAAAGCTCACTCTGCCTGGTGCCCTGCATTGCACAGAACAAGCCCGAGCACACCATGCCACCTTGCTGGGCCTCGCCAAGATCCAAGAATGGCGCAGAGTGCACATTAACCAGATGGAATGCAACATGTATGTAAAGAAATAAGAGCCATGCCAGGAAAGTTGGCAGGCTCCCTGGAATGCTTTAAACAGTGTGTGTGTGGGTAGAAAGAGTGAGCCCCGAGTCGGCCAGGCGGCCTCCTTTCTCCGAGCTGTTTCCTTTACAGCCATAGCCTGTTTTACCAGTCAAAATAAATACGGTGTTAAATGCCCCCCTTTTACAGGCTCCTGGTACGGAGCAGTTTGGCGAGGCAGTTTGAAATATGACCAGGGCTCATTGGGGAGCAGCGGGGGGGGGGGGGGAGTCCTTTTAACTGAGTGGAAGGGATGTGTCCCTTCTTTTGGGAGGGGCGTGCAGGGAGGGGAGTCATTGAGACAATGTTCTGATCGAAGACACACAGGAAGGAGAAGGAACAATCATGGGGTCCTTCCTGCTGGTTTGAAAGTCAGAGTTTCTACCTGGTTTCATGCAGGCCCACCCAGTGCAATGCTTTCGAGCCTGGCTGGGACTGACTTGGAAGGTTTTCTGTACCCCTCATGGCTTCTCAAGGAACAATGACAGGTTCTCAGAGGAGTTAGTTGTTTCTGAAGGCAGTGTATATGTGTGTATGTGTTTTCGAGAGTCTGTGTGTGTGTGTCTGTGTGTGTGTGTATGTGTGTGTGTGTAGGTCACAGGGTAACACAGGGTCTCACTATGTAGACCAGGCTGGCCTCGATCCCCCTGCCTCTCTCTGGCTCCTAAGTGCTGGGATCAAAGGCATACACTACCACACTCAGCTCCACCTTTGTTTTTGAGACTGCTTCTCTCGCTAAGCCTGGAGCTCACTGATCACACTAGACTTGGACAGCCACAAGGCCCCAGGGACCATTCCGTCTCTGTCTTCCCAGTGCATGGGATTACAACATGCATTACCATGCCCAGCTTTTTTTCATGGGTGTTGGGGATCGAACCCCGGTCCTCTTGCTTGTAAGGCAAGAGCTTTATCCACTTAGCCACCTAACCACCCTCTGGGCCTTTGCTTTATCAACTAAAGCTCAGTGCTAAAGACACACAGCCACAGTTCAACCCACTCAGGCCATTTAGCTTTTCAGATCTCCATAAACACCCCTAACCACAGCAGCAGTTTGCCACGGGCAGGCAGGAGGGACTGGACAGAATCTTAAGCAATTCTGCATTCCAGGGATGGCAGATGGTCTCTGAAGCATCCTGGGATCTCCCTGGGGAGGTCTGGAAGGTCCTGGGCTGTCTTTGTTCTTACACATGAAGAAGAAACTGAGGTTCAGAGAGGTTGAGTCATTTACCCAGGCTCTCCAGACTTTGGGAATGGAAGGCCTTGATTGTCAAACCCAAACAGCCTGGAGGACAATTGCTGAAGAACCACCTCCACCCTCAGAACTCCCGTGGTGCAGTTGTTACATTCCCCATTGGGTAGGTCATGGAGTGAATTATCTTCCTGGGATTGCGATAAACGAACCATCACCAGCAGAGCACCTTATAGCAACAGAAGGTGCCCCACTACCATTTTGGAGGGAGGGCAGAAGGCTGAAGTTAAGGTGTCAGCAGGCACACACACTCCCAGTGCCTGCAAGGAAAAGAGATAGAGCAAAGAAGAGCATCCTTGATTCGTTCACTGAGGCATGCACCTCCCAAGGCTCCTGGGACGCCTCTGCCTTACTCCAGTGGGTTCTGTCCTCCTTGACTGTGGCTGCAGGGTCTCCATCTTCACCTCTGTCTTCAAGTCTCTTCCTCTTGTGTGTCTTTTGTCCTTCTGGTCTCTGACAAGGACACGTGTCATTGGATTAAGAAGCCGCACTAATCAATGATCTCATCCCAAGATCCTTAACTTAATTATACCTGCAAAAAAACCCGTTTCCCAATTAGGCTCTAATGTTTCAGGGCTGGATGTAGCTCAGGCGATAAAGGTGCCTGCACCAAGCGGGGTGACCTGAGTTTGATGCCTGGAACCCACGTGGGAGGGAAAGAACTAACTTATTGACCTCCCCCACCCCTTAAGACACACACAGGTTGACCTCTGACCTCTCTACCTGTGCAGCATGGCATGCGCATGCCCACTCACATACACACATGCACACCAAATAAATAAACGAAAATGTAATCAGATCGCATGTCCAGATTAGAGGGGGTTTGACTTTGTTTGTGTGTTTGTTGACAGCCATTTTTCAGCCTGTGACGCAGGAAGATGTCAGTGACAGAAGGCTTTGTCCAATGAGGGTCTTTCTGATCTACAAGGTCTGTGGTGTGTAGCAGATCATTTTCCGTTTTCCTGTCTTCTTCCCCCCTTGATTATTATTATTATTATTTTTTATTATTATTAGTATTATTATTTTATTTTTATTAAGACCATTTAGAATTCTTGAAACATGGGGCAGAACCCCTGCCTCTGGAATGAGGCTCAAAGAGAGCAGGCAAATTCTAAGGAAGTGAAATTTTTTCTAGCCATTGGCTCTGGAGTTTGCTGTTCAACTGAAAAAAAATTAAAATTCCCAAATGAAGACCTGCCCTGCAATGATACTCTTGGTAAATATTTCCCAAATCCAGGGGATTAAAAAAAAAAAGTTACCCTAATGGATTTTGCTTTCTAGACACACAAGGGACCCAGAAGACTGCACCTTGTCGTCTGTATTCGAGGCTAAGCGATTTTCATGTTCCAGATTCCCAGGGCTCTAGCTGGGGCAGAAGAGCTCCTCTTCATTTCCCTCAGTGGCCTTTTTCCAACTCTGCAAACCCCACGGGAACCTTCATAGCTTCGCCCTGTTCCTTTCCTTTTTTGTTCCTGATCAGCCCCTGCAGGAGAACTGGTTCTAGCCAACTTGGTGATCATCATAACCACAGCTGCTATTATTTCGTGCTCTCCAGATTCAGGCTTCCGTGCTGACAACATCACCTGAGGTATCTCCCTGAACTTTTCCCCAGAGGCACCTATGTGGGCTTCACCTGCAGAATGAGCTCAGAATGGGCCCCCCCCATCATCTCCAGGCTACCTCCCCGGGCCAGCCCCACCCCCAACCCCGACCTCCCTCCCCTGTATTTCTGTGGTCCCTCCCTACTGGGCAGCACATGCTTTCCCTGTCCAGGTCTATTTTCAACTCAGCAGACTGAGTGGTGCCTTTGATGTGCAAGTCAGGAGAGGACACAACCTCCACCGGTTCCCCATATTGCTGAAAGTCAAATCCAAATCCCACTGTGGTCCAGACCCTGTGGGCTCCTCGGTTTCTGAACATGAACCATTTCTGCCACTGGGGTCTTTGCACTTCCTGTTCCTCCTCTCCCTGGATGTGCATGTGATTTATCCCTCTCTTCCTTCAAGACTATTCAAATTCACTTCCTGGATCTGAGCTGACATGCTTTAAAATTCAAACCTTCCTTTGACTTCTCTGTTACATCTTTTTTCTTTCTTTCTCCCCCGACCCCCACCCCAACAGGGTTTCTCTGTGTAGTTTTGATGCCTGTCCTGGATGGTCTCGAACTCACAGACATCCACCTGGCTCTGCCTCCCGAGTGCTGGGATTAAAGGCGTGCGATACCAAGGCCCAGCCTTTTTTTTTTTTTTTTTTTTAAGAAATCTCAGGCTAGCTGTATGGTCTCAAAAAACAATCAAGTTCCAGGTCATCCAAAGCTGCGTAGTGAGACCCTGTTCAAACAAAACAAGGCATAACAAACAAACAAACAAAAATCAGCATCTAGCTATTCCTTTAGTTATTTTTTGGGTTTATTGCTCATCTTGCCTCAAATAGAAAGGCCTTCTGAGCTATCACTGTAACATGACACACATGCATAGTGTTTATGGATGGATGGACAGACAGACTGATGGGTGGATGGATGAACAGATGGATGAATGAATGGACAGGTGGATGAGTAGACGGATGGATGGATGGATGGATGGATAGATGGACTGATGGATGGACAGACCAAAAGATGGATGGACTAATGGGTGAATGGATGGATGGGTGAGGGGTGGGTGAATTTACGATGGACAGATGGATGGATGGATGGATGGACAGATGCATGATGGACTGAATGACAGATGTGTGGGCGTCCTCTGAAGGGTGTCCTATAATCAGTCTTATATCATACAGGAGGAAACTCGGAAGGGCTGGGTAGCTTTTTCAAGGTGAGTTAGTTTCAGTGAATGGCAAAGTTGAAACTTCAACTCAGGTTTCCCAGACCCCAAACAATTTAACTACTAAATTTACTGATCATGAGTTAAGCCCACCGTAAAATATTGCTGGGCCTCACCGTCTACGGCTCAGCCAAATCCCATGGCTGGGCACAGCACCTGGTCTGCACTTGACCCTTCAGGATTAGTGCCTATTGTGCCAGGATTAGTCAGAATGGGGAACTCCCATGAGTGCAGAGACGGGAGACCTACACGAGAAAGCTGGCATTAATCACTTAATTAATATGTTTTGAATACAGTTCCCCAAGTGTTCCTGTCTTAGAAATATTTGAAATATTCTAAAAGAGTGACTCTCAACAGATGATTTTTTTAAAAGCACAGATAAGAAAACTGCATAGTAATTCAGCTCTGTATGTGAACTGCCTCCACTTGAGGGCAAGAGGACACGTAGGTAGGTAGGTTTTCTCCACTCACGGGAGAACTGGATGTCCCACCTTCTAGGACTTAAAACAGTCAATCTTGGCTGAGCGTGGTGGCCCATGCCTGCTATATCAGCACTGGGGAGAGACGCAGAGGCAGGAGGGTTTCAAGTTCAAGGCTAGCATGGGATATACAATGAGTTTGGAGTTATTTCTATGCTGTGTTGTAAGACCCTATCTCAAAGAAATTGTCAACGAACAGCCGATAATTTCTGAACGGCCCTAACTGTACAGTCTTACATATCTATCTACTCCCAAAGAATGGGGGTATGTGTGAGAAACTATGAGAAATACTCATAGCAGCATCTTTCATAATATCTGAAGGATATTCAGCATTATTCATAATACCTAAAACATGTCCACCACCCAATGAATGATTAAACTATGGCATATCCTTACAATGGAATAATATTCAGCCATTGAAAAGGGATGAAGTATGGACACATATTCCAACATGAATGAGTCTCAGTGAAATATGCAGGGCACAAAAGTTCTCATGTATGACTCCATGTGTGCACACATGAAATTTCCCTGTGAAGCGTTTATCTAAATTGTTCTATTATCAATAAAAACTAGGGAGTCAGATATTGGGTAAAAACCTTGACAGATCAAGAAAGTAGCAGAGAGCCAGGCAGTGGTGGCGCAGGCCTTTAATCCCAGCACTCAGGAAGCAGAGCCAGGTGGATCTCTGTGAGTTTGAGGCCAGCCTGGGCTACAGAGTGGAGATCTAGGACAGGCACCAAAACTACACAGAGAAACCCTGTCTGGGGGTGGGGGGAGAAAAAAAAAGAAAGAAAGAAAGAAAAAAAGAAAAAAAGAAAGAAAGAAAGTAGCAGAGAAATGACCAGCGAACCTCTCTTCATGCTTCTCAAATTGAAAAGACCCCAGAATCTTTTAAGCCCCTTCCTACTCCTTCCTGTGCCCCTCTATTGTATCCTGGGTCCTCCAAAATCTCTATGGCTAATTCCGGTCAGCTGGTCAATGGCTCCGCCCCCTGATTCAAAGTTAACTTTATTAACAGTCTCGGAGTGTCACAGTTTGAGTAAATATCCTACAATATCCACGGAAACAGAAAGCAGATGCACAATTTCCAGAAGACTGGGGAGGGGGGATTAGGAAGTGACTATATAATGCATATGCGGTTTCCATTTTGGGTGAGGAGAATGTTCTGGAACTAGATACTGCAGATGAATACTTGTCCTGGTTGATAGCCTTCAACACCACTGAGCCTTAAAACGGTGCATGGTATGTTTCGTGGATTTATTATGCGCGTGTATGTGTGCCACAAGTGTGTGGAGGTCAGGGGAGAACTTTTCAGAGATTTCTTCTCTCTTTCCACCTGGGTTCTGGGGATTGCTTTCACATTGTGAGATTTGCATGGCAAATACCTTTACCTTGCTGGTCCTGTTTTGTGGATTTTTTTTTTTTTAAATCCTTTTAAAGTGAATATTTAAAGCCAGGTGTGGTAGCGCACACCTTTAGTCCCAGTACTTGGGAGGCAGAGGCGGGCAGATCTCTGTAAGTTTGAGGACAGCCTGTTCTACAGAGAGAGTTCCAGACCAGCCAGGGCTACATAATGAGACCCTGTCTCAAAAACAAACAAACAAAAAAAAATGAGCATTTAAAATCTGGCCTCAGCATCTGGATGGCCTGGTTTGCCTCTGAGATGATGGACAGGTTAGCAAAGGGTTAAGTACCCTGGGGGAGGGGGGGAACATTGCCTAGGAAGAGCTGCTTGCCTGTGCAGCCTCCCTTACTCCTATCTATAGCTAGATTGGCTTATTGGCCTCTGCGGAATTGAGGCTCATCCTTGACAGCCTCAAAAATGACCAAATGGGGCCTGTTGAGGCAGATCAGTGACTAAAAACACCAGCCTCACTCCTGGTGGTGGTGGTGCACACTTTTAATCCCAGCACTCGGAAGGCAGAGCCAGGTAGATCTCTGTGAGTTCGAGACCATCCTGGTCTACAGAATGAGTTCCAGGACAGGCTCCAAAGCTAAACAGGGAAACCTTTATCTCGAAAGCCCACCCCCCCCCCCAAAAAAAAAAAACAGAGTTCAATCCCCGGAGCTCGTATCGGAAAGAGGCAACCAACCTCTGAAAATTTGTCCTCCGACCTCTACATATGTGCCATGGCATATGTGTGCACCCACACACGCTATAATAATAAATAAAAGTTTTTAAAAAAATGATTGCACAGATCCGAGGAGATGGCTCGGCTGGTAAAGTGCTTGTCATGCACAGAGTTCATGTCCGTAAAAAGCCAGGCATGGGGCCATCTGTGACCCCAGCTTTGGGAGGCGGAGTCAGCAGATCCCCGGCTCTCTGGCCAGCCAACCTGGCCTGTCGCTGTAGCAGGGAGAGCTTCCTGGTGGGATGCTCACCACGAAAGCGTCCTTGTTAATGGGTAGAACACGGCTTGCTCACACAGCCCCTTCAGGTCAGATTCCTATCGGGCCTCCAACTTCTCAGCTTTGCAAACCAGGCTCTGGGGGAAAGGAACACCGGTCACATAATTCTCCTGTCCTCGTGGGAGTTTTCCTGTGGGAGATTCCGAGACGTGAAATTGCGCAGGGTTCAAATCAAATGCTTTCTGTTCTGGGACATTTTCATAGCACGTCACTATGGGACACAAATGTATATTGTCTCTGGCCTTAGGACAAAAAATAAATAAATGAAATAAAAAAATAAAGAGCTAGAATTGAGATCTTGCACTGGGCCTTGGCTTTGCTTAGCTCTGCCCCACCCCACGCCGGCACATCACGACTCTGACGATTTTTGTTCATTTTTTAGGTTAGCTGTCTCCAGATGGACTCCAGCAGAGGGAAAAGACATCAGCTCTCTCCTCTGTCATTCTTCAAACATTTAGGGGAAATTGATTTTCCACATGGGCTATGGCCAAGCGAGGGATGCGCCGGGCCAGAGTTCCCAAGACGGGCAGCGACCACAAGCACTTGCTGCAACCAGCCTGAGCCCAACTCGAGGTATGTCATTAGTGGGTCTAATTCCTTGTCTGGCCAAAATTGCTGATGGCCAGAAGTAGTAGTGACTCTAAAACAGGATTTCCTTCCTAATCTTTTTTTTTTTTTTTTTTTTTTTTTTTTTTTTTTTTTTTTGGTTTTTTGATCCAGGATTTTTCCATGCAGCCCCGGCCATCCTGGAACTCGCTCCGTAGACCAGACTGGCCTCCAACTCAGAGATCCTCCTACCTGCCTCTGCCTCCAGAGTGCTGGGATTAAAGGCCTGTGCCACCACTGCCTGGCCTCGTTAATCGTTTAAAAAGCAAAGACTTGCGGGAACCTTGAAGTGCCTGGAGAAGGGAAGATTCTATTCTCTAAGGAAAAGGAGACAGAGCCTGCCTATCCCCGTGGCTCACAACTGGTCTCTTGTGCCTGCAATGCTGGGGATTGAACCCGGGCCTCCCACACACACACCACAAAGCCGTGTCCACTGCCCTCTGCGCTAACCTCTTTCTATGTGCTTTCTCCTAGCATCAGCTGGGACATTGATGAAGACAGACAGACATGCCCCGGGTGCTTCTCAAGTTGGCATGCCTGGAGGTGAGGCAGTTTAGTGCTGGGTGTCTCAGGGCTTAACAGTGGCCTTGAGAGCCAGGGTCTGTCCCGAGGAGGTTGACTCAGTTCTAGAGCCACAGGGTTTGAGACTGGATCTCAAGCTACCTCTTGCTAGCTGAGTGACTTTGAAGAAATGGCGTCCCCCCTCTCTGTGCCTCCGTGTTTTCATATGTGAAAAAGAGGATGGTCCATGGACATCACATCAGGCCCGGAGACAGGTGCCTCTAACCCCAGCCCGGGAGGCTGATGATCATCCGCAAGTTCAGGGTCTGCCTGGGTGACTGAGTGAGACCCTGTGTCAAAGTCAAAAGTGGAAGGAGGTATTTAACAGCTGTGCATAAACCCTGGGTCCCAACACCGTCATGAAGAAACAAGAACACACAGTGCTCGTGTGAGGGTCTGAGTGCACCCTGTGTGTGCCTAGCACCTTTAGTGACTAGCAGATGGTTTTGAACCTCCCTGGAACTGGAATTACAGGTGGTTGTGAGATGTCCGATGTGGATTTTGGGAGCTGAGCCCAGGTCCTCTGCAAGAGCAACAAGTGTTCTTAACCACTGAGCCACCTCTCAGCTCCTCCAGCACACTGGTTAATTCTGCTGTATTAGCATGAATCCATCTTACCAGTTTGGCTTTTTTTTTTTTAATTAACTTCTGTTCATTTATTTACTTATTTTTGAGACAGGGCTTCATTATGTAGCCCAGCCTGGCCTGGAACTCATTATGCCTGCCTCAGCTTCCACAATGCTGAGATTACAAGTATGCACTTCTGTGCCCAGTAATTTCTTGTTCCTCCTTGGACCTAGGACATTTGACCTCACCATGGGGTGAGGGTGTACCCAAACCCCACAACAACTCTGCTTTTCACTTTGGAAGGCACAGTTAACTTCCTTCCAAAATGGGCTTTGTGTGGGATGACTCAGCCCAGCTGTAGTCTAAGACAAGCCCTTCAAGTATGTTTGAAGTTGGACAGGGAACTGGAGAGATGGCTGTATGGTTTAGGAGCCTGTACAGTTCTTGCAGGAGACCCATGTTCAGTTCCCAGCCCCCACCTTGGTGGGCTCACAAGTGCCTGTAACTCCAGCTGCAGGGGACCCTGCGTCTCTGACTCCAAGGGCGCTGCACTGATGTGTACATACCCATACGCAGACCGGCAAAAATAAAAATAAAACAAATCTTTAAAGTGTGGGCTTTGTGGTGAGTCTTTAATCCCAGCACTTGGGAGGCAAAGGCAGGTGGATCTCTGTGAGTTCAAGGACAGCCTTGTCTACATAGCAAAGTTCCAGGCCATCCTGGGCTGCCTAGAGAGAGCCAACACAATAAATAAACAAATAAATAATTTTAAAGTCAGATCAGTTAAGCTATGGGTAGTTTAATGGTATCTCATGTGTTTTCCACTTATAGATACTGTCAATTTTTCATGAGTTTATCTGGATATGACCCTTGCCTATATTGAGACACACCTGGAACCCATTAAAAATGAGTTCTTTCATTTGTTTGTGAAAAGCTCTCATGTAGCCCAGGCTGGCTCCAGTGCTGATTCATGAGATTACAGACCTGTCCCACTACACCTGGTTTTTATGCAGTGCTTAAAAATCGAACCCAGAGTTTTGTGTATACTTGGCAAGGACTCTACCATCAGAGCTGCATCCCCAGCCGTACCTGGCAAGGTCCAAGGCAGAGCTCAGCTGCTGTCAATGCTATGCCCTACATCCATGCCTCTCTTGGAACTTGGCTGCCCACCTTGGCTTCACCTCTGTCACAGTAACACCTGGAGATGCCACGTGCTTTGTGGCCATCCATAGGCCTTTCCTTGGCTCACAAGATTCCACCCGTCTCATTGGTCAAAATGGGTCACGCGCCCTCTAAATCAACTGCTGATGAGGAGCTGGGGTTGACCCATGAGAAACATTTCTAGAGCTGAGTGGGTGCCAGGTGCCTTGAGTCACACTGGAGGAGTGTTTGACTGTCTCACCGTTCAGAGGGGATGGAGGAGGTCGGGTAGGGATGCTGGGTAGGTAGGGATGCTGGGTAGCCCATAGCCATGCTCTCAAATCCTCAGGATCGCCCCTACCCCCACCCCCGGCCCAGCAGAGGGCCTAATGATCTGGTTTATGTGTGTCACCTTGTATGACGAGCCAGCCTTGTGACAATAGGAGCTCCCCCGACCTTCACTGTGACATTCACGGATGGTAAGAATCCAACACAAAGCAACTTTATAAGACCTCTGAGTCCACTTCACACCCTCCTGTCACATCTCACCACTTTCCCCAGGTCTCAGAAGCAGAGAAGATGAGAAGGTCCAAGGGCAGTAGTTAAGCCCCAGATTTTATCTCCTTTCCGTCCTTTTTTTTTTCCCCCAAAGAAGATCCCATATATCCCAAATTGTCCTTGAATTTTCTATATAGCCCAGCATGACCTTGACCTTCTGATCTTGCTGCCTCCACCTCCCAAGATCTGCGATGACAGGGCACGTACCACCGTGCCTGTTTTATGCCATGCTGGGGCTGGAACTCAGGTCATCACGAATGCTAGGCAAACACTCAACCAACTGAGCCGCATCCTTCAGCCCAAAGCCCTGGGGTTCTGGTCTCCACTCTGGGATCTTTTCCCAGGTCTCCTGGCTATGACGAGAAGTGGCCGAGAAGGTACAGGTGAGGGAATCAAAGAGATTTTTGCTGAGAGCAAACACAACCTTAAAACTGTACCGAGGGGGGGGCCACACGTAGGCAAAGTTCCTGGTTTTCATTGGGGTATCACAGTTTCCACATTCAGGGGTGTGCTGTGGACGATCCAGGAGGGATGGATGGCGGCACATCCCATGTTATCTAGCTGTGTGCTGCAGTTTGTGGAAGTGGGTCTGTGACATTCGCTCAGTGACAGCGCCAGCAGCCAGCGATACATTTCCCAGAGCGAGTCCCGTCATCAGTGATGCATGACTCTGCTGTGAACTCTCCGGAAATGATGGAATAATAGCAATAATTACTGTGATGAAGCACAGGTGTGCCCTTTGGAGTTTATGAGGAGAACGGTTTCCCGGAATGTCTTTCTGGGGAAGCTGTTGGAGGGCGCCTCCTTGCATTTCTCTCTGGCTTCTGCCTGACTGGCTTGCAAAAGGAGAAAATTCTCCGCATGAGAGAGCTGGATTGACATGACTGTGGAGTCACTGTTTCTCTCTCCTTGTGGTGACTAGATAAAAGCGATGTAAGGAAGGGAGAGTCTATTTGGGCTCACAGTTTGAGGGCACCGTCCATCACGGTGGGGAAGGCATGGCGGCCAGAGTGTGAGGCGGCTGGTCACATGACATCTGCCGTCAGGAAGCAGAGGGGGTGGAGAGAGAGACAGACGACAGAGAGAGAGGAGAGAGAGGAGAGACAGAGAGAGAGAGCAGAGAGACAGAGAGATAGATACAGATGGAGAAAGACAGAGAGAGAGAGAGAGAGAGAGAGAGAGAG
>CABHPH010127469.1:0-43631 GCA_902168325.1 Peromyscus nudipes
ATTTTATGTTCTTAGTTTTTGCTAATACTTTGCATCTAACAGGTGGCAATCCCCCTGCCTCAGCCTCCTGGAGTGCTGGAAATACCGGCATGTGCTAACATGCCCTTCTTAAATTTTAAATTAAACTTTATACAAGGTCCATTACTATTTATGGTTTCAGGGATCTGTGGATAAGGGGAGACTTTAGCACAGTTAGAAATAAGGGATCAGGCAAAGACCTGTACTTCACCAAAGCATAGAACAAGGGTTTACATGGTTCTTATTGGTCAGCCCTTGGGGCATGTGATCACCTCTGAGCCAGTCGGGGTTGGGATTTCCGGAAGTGACCGAGCAAGACCTGTTCACAGGTTCCCTCCCTCAGCCCTGTGTTAGGCGCACTCAAGCCATTTCCCTAGAACCCCAAAGAAGATGTAGGGAAGGCAAGGGGATAAAGCAAGCTGCCATCATCAGAACAAAGGACACCTGGGTTCTTAGTGAGTATGGAGGACTTAGGGTGGTGCACAGTTTGAAAAGGCCCTATGGAGACCTAGAAGAAGAGGAAATGCTTGAATATGACTGGAGGGCTCTGACGAGGGCCTTGGGGGTAGATAGTACAGACACATGGTTGAGTTAATCAGCACCATTTTTGAGGCCTTTTAATTTTTATTTTTAAAAGCACTTAGTAGCCATCCCTGGCACGTTAGTTGGGAGAGCAGAAACGTTAGTAGAAATAGACCCACTGTCCTCCAAAGGTCTAGCTGGACGGGGATGTCCAACAGGGGATCCTGAACCTGTGGCAAGGGGAGCAGACACTATCTGCAGCTCCCACTCAGGTAAATAGACTCCAGAGAAAAATGAATGGCTTGGAAGGATCGTTTAGTGTGGCCTGGGCAGGAGGAGGGGCCTTGCATGGAAGAGTGTGAGTCTAAAGCCTTCTTGAATTTGGTGCGTTCAGGTTAATCATGTTCAACTGAGCCAGCCTTTGAAAGAGATGACTGTGGAGACTGGCACATGATCTGCCCCAAATCCGCTCTTGGTTTTAATTTTATTTTCCTCCCCATGGACATTATTAATAACAGCAGAGACGCCCCTTGGTTTCTGATCTCTGTCTCCCTCCCCCAAGCCTCTGTTTTTGTTGTTCACTTTCTACAGTAACCCCAGCTTCTTCTCTACAAATCTATATTTGAGTCGGACGGAGCCCCGAACCTGGTGAATCAGGCCAGCAGTGTCAAATAAACCCACAGACCAGCAGCTGGGAACACACCTACTGAGTGTAGAGATGGAGTCTATTATGCATGGCAGTAACAAGGGGAGCAAGACGTTGGTGTGTATTCTCTAAGCCAGTATTTGCACATGTTCTAAAATGTATAGCAGATTACACCATCTATCTCACGAGAGATTTTATTGCAGTTTCCTAGGACAGCTCTTACCTATGTGGCTAGGAAAACAATTTTTCTGCAAGAACAGCAGCTTGCTCCAGCGTTCTTATTGTGCAGTGGTTCTCAACCTGTGGAGGTTGCATATCAGATATCTTGCATATCAGATATTTACATTATAATTAATAACAGTAGTACCAATATAGTTATGAAGTAGCAATGAAATAATTTTATGGTTGGGGGTCACCACAATATGAAGAACTGTATTAAAGGATGGCATTAGGAAGGTTGAGAACCACCGGTTGAGAGAATCGAGAGGGGAAAAAAAAATCAGTCCTCAAGCTCCCTCTTCATCGCTTTAAGCTCTCACCATTGAAACATTAAATAGTTCCATACACTGAAAAGTTTCGAGAAGAATGTGATAGACATCTGGCTCCCATACCCAGGGTTAGAATGTGAGTTGGTCTTCATACTTGTGTCTAAGCTCTGTTGAGCACAGGTTTACAGGTACGGTGCCTAGCATGGCCATCTAGAGTTCAATGTCATGGCCACCATGTTCCTGTCTTTACTGCACTCCAGGGACACCCTATCCTGAAGTCATGCATCCTTCCCATCCATCCATTGTATTAGTCAGGGTCCTCTAGAGGAATACATCCGATAGAATGAACGTATTTTAAAAGGGATTTCTTAGAGTAGCTTACGGGCTATAATACGGCTAGTCCAACAATGGCTGTCTCCTGATCAAAAGACCAAGAATCCAGTAGTTGTTCAGTCCACAAGGCTGGATGTCTCAGCTGCTCTTCAGACTATGTTGGAATCCTGAAGAAGTAGGTAGATGTAACCAACCGTCTTATAAATAAGAAACACAGAACCAATGCAAAGAAGAAAGCCAAGAGGTCAGAGCTAAGAGCTAAAACCTTACCCTTCCTCCTGCAGTGGTCCTACCTCTCCGAAGGAGCCGCTACTTCCTGTGTTAAAGTCTTTATATAGTCTCTGTTCTGCCTTCTCATTGGTTGTAAACCCAACCACAGGACTGCCTCATCACGGCCTGTTTGTATAGACCTCCAGGTGTTCTATGGTTGGTATTGAGATTAAAGGCATTTGTATCCAATGCTGGCTGTATCCCTGAACATACAGAGACTTACCTAGCTCTGTCTACCAAGTGCTGTGATCACAAGCGTACACCACCACTGCCCTGCTTTCCTATGGCTTGCTAATAGCTCTGACCCCCAGGCAACTTTATTTATTAACATACAATTAACATTTTGGTACAAAAGAAAAATATCATCATAGAAGTAGGCTCCAATACCAGTGAAGGAGTGTCTCAGTAGTGTTAGAGATAAACTTTCCGATGAGAATGAGGTTCTCCCATGTGAGCAAGACACATCCAATCCATGCCCTGACTTTAGTCACGGTCCAGTGCAGAGTATATCATGTATCAAGCCCTTTGAATTTCGAAACCACTTTAACCCTTCCTTAGCTGTTCTGCACCTATGAATTGTGTGAAACTCAATGTGATTATGGTTGGTATTAGCAACTGGGTTGAAAGAACTTGTGTTTGTCGATGGCTACAAGTTCCAAGGGAATAATGAATATGTGGTGAGTGAAAGCTGGAAAAATATCAATATAGAGTGATTTATTGTCATTCAGTAAATCCCAACATGGTGGAAATATACAGCCATATCGATGGTGCTAACAGCTCTCTCACTACAGCTTTTCTGGAGGTCTTATTTGAAACAAACACAACTTTGCAGGTGCATTACCAGTCATCTAAAGAGGCAGCTGTTTTTCTTCTCCATTCTCTACAAGCACAAGAGATTGCCCCTAAAAGTACTCGCCTCGCAGCTAATATATTGGATGTGCATGAGTGCCTCCCAGAATCATTTGTGGGAAGCAGGATAAATGAATCAAGGAGTACATAAGTAGATGATTATAGCAAGAATATATGGGTAAGATAAGCTCATCAAATAAATTGTGTCCATTAGAGAAGTCTACGCTGACACTAATTCATGGCAGGGCATGTTTCTCTTTCATAAATAATGTGCTTTATAGTTTCTCAACACTGGCATTTTTCAGTGAAGAACCAAACTCAGCCCTCTATTCCCTGACCACTGCAAAGTTCAGTGATCAAGATCAAATATTGTCATGCCTCCTTTTCCTGATCAGAATATTAATATACTTATCAAAAGGACAATCTATGAGCTTGCTAATATCCAGTGATTAGAGGCAGGGGCGAGAGCTGATGGAAGTCTGACACAATGAAAACAATCCACTTGTCAATGGATCCCCTTTTAGAAAAAAGATTAGACTTGTGAATGCCTTAATCTGCCTGCTAAAAGATTGTATGTAAATCATATGCAAATTATCCCCACTGCTGACAGTGACTAACAGCATTTATTGTATCCCACATGCTCAGCTAAGAATTGTGGGGAGTGACAAGTCCTCTAGTAGTATTTTGGGACCTAAGTCTCTCAATGGCTTTGAATGAAAAGGACGTTTAAGTGTCTTGTGCCGATGAACCTTTTGTGTTCTGTTGGAGTCTTTTCCCACTTCATTTTAATCACAACTTCACTTCTTTATAAATGTCATTTTTTTTCACTATTAAGAAAGCTACATGTCCTACAATGTAGGAGGTATTTTAAGTGCTTTTCTCCTACACTCTACTGTTCTACCTAGATTCTGTGTATGCACAAATTGGTTTGACAATATTTAATGACTTGACAGAATAAAACAGATTCTTGCAAAAAAATGTTTAAAGAAAAAAATGAGTCAAACTAGAAATTCTTCCTAACTGTTCTACCGTTATTCTGGCTGTCGCTGCTGCCGTTTTCTGACTTACTGAACAATGAAGTAGAAACTAAATGAATTTAAAAACCCTACTTAAATTGTTTTCAGATGGATGGATTTTCCTACCCTCCACATGCTGCACACTCTTGGTGTGATTTCATCTCATGCATTTTCAAAGCCTACTGGGTGTCGGCAGATGGCCCAGCTGGTGGGCCGAGACTGGCGGTCACTGGGCCTGCAGGAACTGGCCTGTTGCTTTATACTTCCAGCCCGATGTACTTGTTTATCTTTACTGCCCAAATCACACTATAAGATTTAAAATACAAGGGGTCCTTCCAGCGGGATGGGACACACTGTAATCCCAGTACTTGAGGAGTAAAGGTAAAAGCTACACAGAGCTATCCTGTCCAAAAAAAGAAAAAGAGAAAGAACAAAAGAAAGAAAAAGAAAAAAGAAAAGGAAAGGAAAAGAAAGAAAAGAATCCAGGGCTAGGAATGTAGCTCAGTGTAAAGTGATTCTCCAGTGTCCCAAAGACTCTGGGTTCCTTCTCCAGCACCACAGACAGACAGGCAGACAGACAGACAGACAGACAACCACTAAATAAATGGAAAATCACCTCAGAATTTACTCACTTGATAACAAATGGTATTTTTCTCCCAGAGAATTTGTCCTTGAGGGGACCCTTCACATGGCTACCTCTGACAACTTCTTTACCCATTTAATAAAAATATACTGTTTGTCCATGAGCATATACATTTGAGATACAGATGAAACCCAAAGACCCACTAGGTTTAGTACAGGGCTTTCAACCTCAGCCTTGTCATTATTTTGAAGTGAGGATCCCTTGCTGTGGTGGTCTGTCCTGGCCACTGTGAGATGTTCAGCAGCATTCTTGGCCTCCATCAATTAGCACCCCAACCCAGCTGTAAAAGCAAAAATGTCTGGAGGCATCCCCAAGTCTCCCTTGGGGATTGGAGGCTTGGCAAAATCGGCCCAGTTGATGAGCACTGGCTCATTTTCTCTTATCTGAGAAAAACAGTGATGGTTTTGTGGTCCCAGAAGGAAAGAGGAATGTGGACTCTCGTGGCAGAAGAGCCAGCTTCTGAGGAAGACATGTGGCCTTCTCCAACTCTCCCTCAGAATGAAGCCAATCAGGTGGGGGCTGGAAGCCCACACTCAGGTGGTCAAGACCAACCAGGAGGAGGCCATCACTCTGCTATGTCAGGTTCTGGGTCTGAACCCAGTCCACTGAGGAAGGAAATACACATATGTGTCAGTTACTTTTCTGTTGCTGTGAAGAGACACGACGGCCAACGCCTGTAAACGAAAGTATTTAATTAGGGGATGGATTACTGTTTCAGAGGGTGAGTCCATGGCCATCGTGGTGGGGAGCATGGTGGCATGCATGGCCCTGGAGCAGTAGCTGAGAGTTCATGTCTGGTCCACAAGCAGGAGGCACAGAAAGAGCTAGGCTCAGCCTGGCATGGGCGTTTGAAACCTCAAACCCCGCCACCAGTGACATACCTCCTCCAATAAGGCCACACCTAATTCTTTCGGAACAATTCCACTAACTAGAGACCAAGCATTTGAATGTATGAGCCTGTGGGGACCATTCTCATTCAGACCACTAGAGTATGCTTTATAGATGATGAAACTGAGGTCCAGATAGAATAAGTAGCCTGCTGTTATCCAAGAGGCAGACTGACACATTGGTGGATGAAGCTTAATTCTATTTTTTACTGTCACACTGAGAGGAGTTTATTGGTGAAATTATTAAGGCCACTCCACGTAGTTAAAAGGGAGATTTATTTAGTGATGTAACTTACAAATGAAGGGATAGGTAGGTTGCGGGTTCTGGGAAAGATGCAGTGCAGTCCGGCGGTGTTCTCTGGAGAGCTCTCCTCGATCTACCTCTAGCGTCCGGGGTCCAGGAAACAAGAGAGCGCAGTCCATCCTGATCTCGGGTCTTCAGGGCCCTCCCTTGGCCCCACCTTGTAGGCGTGATAGTTATCGAAGCCTCAATGGGGGTTGGAACTTCCAGATCAAAGCTGGAATGGCTACCCACTACAGGAGTTGTATGTGCCCAGGCCTCCAGGTGGGAGCAGGGTGCAGCTGAAGAGGTAAAGCCACACGCACTCACTACTGGTGGAGGTGGAGTCTGTGGTGGAGGGTTTTATTCTGCCAGGAAGCCAGGCCTCTTGTTGATTGCTCAGAGGATGACAAGGCTACATGCTCTGGTTTACTTCCTATAGCAGATGGAAGCTGCTGACCCCACACTTCTAATATTCTTGTTAAACTTCTCCCAAGGCATGATGGGATAGAAACAGCGGCCATATGTTACAGACCAGGAGTAGCATATATAAGGGAACTGAACAAGTCAGGCCTTAGAGTCAGAGGCCCCGGAGATCTAGAAGTGGGAGGGACTTTTTACTTCTTACATGGGTGATCTCTTATTTTTGTTGTTGTTGTTGTTTGTTTGTTTGTTTGTTTCTCTTCATCTCTGAGGAAAGTACCAGAGAGATGCAGTCAGAAAAAAACTGGAAGGCTTTAGGTCCAAGTTGACTGTGCGTTCTCAGCCCATGTCTGTGCAGGGCACAAAGCTGAGGGCGGGGACTGGATTTCTTGGGAGAATCCAGTGAGATCTTTAAATTTTCTTTTGCAAGGAAAGCAGGAGAGATGAGGTTGATCATGGTGAGGAAAACCCTGGAAGAACTAAGGTGTCTGATGAGGGGGTCCACAGCTTCTGAGTGTTGTGTATCATGAGTCCTCCCTATTGACTCCTCCCTCGTGAAGCCTTGAGTAAAATTCCATGTCCCATCACCACCCGGTGTCAGGTACTCATCACTGCGACTGAATTCCCCAACAAGTAGCTTGAGAGAGGAAGGATACTCTGACTCACAGACCTAGAGGGTACAGTCCACAGGATGGGAAGTTGTGGTGATGGGAGTGTGTGATAGAACTCCTCACCTCTAGGCGGTTAGCCAGGAAGCAGGGTGTCCATGGTAGGCAGGCTGTTTGTAACTTTTAATGTCCATCTCAGTGACTCACTCTTAATGCTGGGTAGGTGATTTCCTCTGCCAGGGATCCAAGCTCAGAGAAGTGACACATCTTTCCCACGACTCAGAGAGAAGTTAGCAGCAGAAGGGAGCTCACAGTCCATTTGGATGGACACAATTGAGTGCTTCTACTCCCCTACCACAGTCCCTACCAAGGAAGAAGCCAGTCTGGAAAGCCACTCTGTCCTCAGGGTCTCCACCGGACACAGGGACGTCACACGGAGGGGAGCAATGAGGATCTGTTAAGTCTCCCTACCCTTCCAAAGCCAGGCCCTGGGAGAAAGGAGCACCTCTGTATGCCTGGATCTTGTGCAGCATCCTGGGATTCCTCTGGAGTCTGAGCAGACACATCATTGACTAAGGCCTGTTCTCAGGAGGATATGGAATTCTCCAGAAGGAAAAAAGCAAGGCTTTACATGACTGCTGCTGTATCTATCACTTCAGATGAAATCTGCTTAGGACTACTGAGTGAAGCTTATCAATCAATGTAGCCTGGCCCTGGCTCTTACTGCCATGCTTGGGCATGCAGCTGAATACGTTCTGAGAGAGGCTTTTTAACTTACAGTGGAGGTTATATCCTGCAAACTCACTGCAGGCTGAAAGTATCACAAGTCAAAACTGCACTGAATTTTCAAAACCTGTGGAGCATCCGACCTATCGCAGCAACATGGCGTATTCTAGAACAGCGGCTGTGTGCTTGTGAATGTGGGGCTGGCTGGGAGCTGCGGCTGCTGCTGCTGCCTCCTGGCATCAAGACAGAATCAGACTGTTCAGGAAAAGAACCACATCCAAAATCCCAAATCCAGGGGCCTAGTGGGTAAGCATGCTTGCTGCCAAACCCGATGGCCTGAGTTCAATCTCTGGGACTTACATGGTGGAAGGAGAGAACTGAATCCCAAAAAGCTGCCCTCTGAGCTCCACAGGTGTGTCATGAAATGCACGTGCTTTCCCACACACAAAATAAATAAGGATGCGATTTTTAAAAATCTGTGTGTCTGACTGAACAAGTATTTCTTCCCACTGGCATACAAAGAACTGTAGATTGGACCTCAGTAAATCAGAGACCGTTTGTACTTCAGTGTCAACCATTGGCACCAAGGAGAAGTTCATGGTAAAGTATCATGTTCAGAAGAGCCCAGAGGGGTGCCGTCATTCTCAGCTACTAAAGTTCAGAATATATAAAGCAAAGAAGAATCAAAGGCTGACTCCAGTCTGGGCTTGGAGACTCAAGTTCTGGGGCAGAAACAGAAAGTGTCACCCATCCTCCACACCAGGTAGACCATGAGCCACTAGGCAGGAGTCAAGTTGAAGAACCAAGAGCAAGAATCCAGTGCACACTCTCTCTGTGTCACTGAGAAGTATGACACACTGTGAGAACCTTCCCAGGGACTGGTTACTGTGCACTCTGGAAAGGGAGAATCGAAGATTAATCAGCAACAATTTGTACTCAAAGGAAAGAGAGTCTGCACATTGATTCAAGTTGTGTGTGTGTGTGTGTGTGTGTGTGTGTGTGTGTACACTGTAGATATTAGAATATATACTAGCATTTTCCTACATGTGTAGGCCCTAATGACAACTATAAACAAATCCTTGCTCAGAGGAGAGTATATCTTTATGGTGTTGCTGTGTGGGTGTGGATGTGAATAGGTACATATTTATCAAGTGTGGATGTGAATAGGTACATATTTATCAAGTTGGCTCTGTTTGACCGTATCCTGATAGCTAATAAAGTACTAGTAAACTGCTATTCTTCAAATAATATATGATTACTCACATTGGTTAGATGTGGTACCTCACATCTGTAATCTCAGGATCCAGGAGTCTGAGGAGGGAGGATTGCTGCAAGTCTGAGGCCATTGTGGGTGATATAATGGGCTCCTGTCGAGCCTAGGCTATGGAGCTCAATGATGATGTCCATGGCGATGATAATGATGATGATGTTGATGGTGGTGATGATAATGATGGTGGTGGTGATGATAATGATGATGTTGGTGAGTGTGAGATCTAGAGCATTCTCTTTGGCCTTTTGAGCTTGCTGCAAGGCACAAAAGCACTGGGTTGTAATTAGAGGAGCTATCCCCTGCTGTGCTCTTGTTTGGACCACTGACTGACCTTTAGTGATTGTCTTAGTTAGGGTTTCTAGTGCTGCAATGAAAAGCCATCACCAAAAGCAACTATGAATAAAAAGATTTATTTGGCTTACACTTCCATATCACTGTTCATCTTCAAAGGAATTCAGGACAGGAACTCAAACAGGGCAAGAACTTGGAGACAGGACCTGATGCAGAAGTCATGGAGGGGTGCTGCTTACTGACATGCTCCTCATGACTTGCTCATCCTGCTTTCTTATAGAACCCAGGACCACCAGCCCAGGGATAGCACCACCAACAATGGGCTGGACCCTTCCCCATCAATCACTAATTAAGAAAATGCCTTACAGCTGTATATTATGGAGACATTTGCTCAACTGAGGTTCCCTCCTCTCAGACGACTCTAGCTTGTCTCAGGTTGACATAAAACTAGCCAGCACAGTGGTTTTGATGTTCATGGAGGATTCTGCTGCAGAAAGGAGGCTTCCCTCCAGAGTGTGTTCAAATGAGGGTGACTTACCAACAAGAGGGTGTAGTGGGTAGCCACTCCAGCTTTTGGAATTTGCCCCACGTTGGGCGCCAGATATTGGTATAAGTATTAAGGCCACTCCACGTAGTTAAAAGGAGATTTATTTAAAGGCGTAACTCACAAATGAAGGGATAGGTAGATGATGGGCTCTGGAAGAGATGCAGCGCAGTCCGGCGGTGTTCTCTGGAGAACTTTCCTCGGTCTACCTCTCGCGTCCAGGTCCAGGAAACAAGAGAGCGCCGTGCATCCCGGTCTCAGGTCTTCAGGCCCTCCCTTGGCCCCGCCTTGTAGGCGTGATAGTTACGGAAGCCTCAATGGGTGTTGGAACTTCCAGACCAAAGCTGGAGTGGCTACCCACTACAAGAGGGTCCTGAATGGAGGGACCTTTTGAGTTTGGATAAGACCTTATGGTATAGTGTCAATCCCAAAGGTGAGAATAAGATCACTATCACAATTTGAGCCAAATTTGAAGTAAGCTTGATTTTTTTTTTGTTGGGGTACACCCAAGAGCTGATTAGAGACTGCCTCCTAAGTTGGGCTAAAGAGAGCAGCAGTGAATCCATTTCTGGGGCCCCTTTTAAGGAGTAAAACCACGAGTAGTTTTACAGAAGAGAGACAATGGGGCAGTAAGGAAATATAGAAAAAAAATTTCAAAAAAATCATGTGGTCACCATGTGATTAGGAAGGGTTCAGGGAGGGTCATGGAGTGTAAGGGTATTCTCAAAAACAAGTCAAAGTCATGAGTTGGGGAGGGTCAGGTTCCAGGACACGGAGAGCAACTCAGTAAATAGAAACTTACTCTTAACAATACATCATAATGGGGTCAGTCAGGCTCCCCATTCCCCCCTTGACTTGTGCTTCCCTGTCAAATCTTTGATAGGGGGATGTCTTAATACTATCATCGAGCAGCAGTGATTCTAGAGTTGTTTATGTGATGGGTGATCAAGTTAGTGACACACTAGAGGGCACAGGGCCTGATAATGGTAATTAGTAGAAATAGTATTAGGTGGCCAATGAAGGAGGAGAAACATCTTAGCCATACTGGCCAGTCTAAATTTGTTTGAGGGATTCTGCCTATTTCTTTATGTAGCTCATCAATTTGGTTGTCACTAGTCTGAGAGAATCAGAGATATTGAAACAGCACATTCTAGTAAATTGCTGACAACCAGGATTATGTTTAAGTAACAGGTAACCTATAGTAGCTCTATTTTGAAGAACAGTTATTCTCAGTTCTCTCATTTCTTGATTAATTTCTGCTAATATTTCTACTGTGATATTAGTAGTTTTTGAAATTAGGCTGTTTTAGAAACCTCTCTTTGTAGTCCAACAAGAAGTCCTGGGACAGGGGACAGAAAGGCTGGGGTAGCAGCAACTGGAGTGGGATCTAATGTGAGGAATCATCGCAGTTTTCAGGAAGAGATCTTGTAGTTCTCTTAACAGATTGTAAAGATTTGCTGAGTAAAATAGGTGGAACATATACAATCCCACAAAAACCCTTATATCCTCCTGGGAGTGCAGACTAAGCATTATTTTCACAGAAAAATCCTAAGGGCAATTGTTTACCGGGGGAAGGTGGGGAGGGTGTGATGAGAAGTGGAATTACAATAAGAAGGGACATGTGTGCAATCAAAACATAGACAGAGGAGGAAAAAGACATTATCAACAGGAACATCAGTCACAGCTTTTAAAACATTAGCGGGGGCATGTTCCATTTTGTCCTCCATTATCATTGTATAATTTTCAGAAGAGACCTCTATTCCATACAAATTTCTTTTTAAGAGCCAGGGAATAGAGGGATCTCCTCTGATACAGAAGGAGTTTTCTCGTTGGCTTTTTAGTGCTAGATGGACACAGAGATTGTATTCTACATTATTAGTTACAGACAGGATTACTCTGGGCATGTTAAATTCAACTGAAGTGATTAAGGAATCTTCCCTTCCCCTTCTTACTTTAGCATACCTGTAATTTCCATTATCAGAACCCTTTAAAGAATATTTGATTATGCTAAGTCTGTGTTATTACATTGGGATTGGCCTGTTAGATTAGTCCATCCCAAGGATCCTCTATCCATCTGGCTAAAGACTGTTTGTTCCCCTTCTTTTGTCCAAACTATGGGACCTGGTGGATAAAAGCAATCTTTTGCACGGCAAGACAGTATCAGGGTGTTTCCTATGATAGGGTGCCTCTTATTTCCCCTGTCAAGATGCACTTAGGTTCTGTCTTCAAAGGTTGAAAAATAAAACAACAAAACTGTTAGCCATAGGACGATCATGATGCCAATTTCAACAGGAAGAACACAAAGTTATGTTAGACAGTCAAACCTTGGAAAGTCTGATTTTTACCAGTCCATTTTCAGTCATTTTCCACCTCTGGGGGTTGAGCTCCTCTTCTGTGGGTTCCTCCAGTGCCTTCTTGAAGTGTGAGTGATGAATCCAGGCAGAAATACTAGTGACTTTAACAGCAGTAGGAGTCCAGAGAATCATGATGTAAGTAATCCTTTCCATCTAGGCTCAAGCTGGTCAATTTTGAAGTGGTGGAGTAATACAGCATCTCTGGGCTAGAGTGGGTGATCAAGTGGGTGGTACCCAACAGGTTGAGCAGCCAGGACCTGAGGGAGAATCTTATCCAAAGTTAATTTCAATCCTTTTAAGGACTCAGAGATTGGAGTGAGGCAATCTGATAACAGTCTGGCATGTAGCCGAGAGATCATGGGAGGTGGTCACCCATAGACTATTTCATATGGGTTGAGCTTTTCTTTATAAGGGATACATCAGACTCCGAGAAGGATATAAGGCAAGAGGTCAACCCAGTTACCAGCAGTTTCAAGAGTATATTTAGTTAAATCTCCTTTAAAGCTCTATTCATTCTCTCTACTTTTCCTGAACTCTGAGGGTGATACATACAATGAAGTTTCCAATTTATGTGAAGAGCCTTAGAGAGCAACTAAGATAACTTAACTGTGAAGGCCAGGCTGTTGTCAGATCCCAGAGATATGTGGAGGCCAAATCTGGGAATAATTTCCATTATGAATTTCTTAGCTATCACTTGGACTGTTTCTATTCTGGATGGAAAGGCCTCAACCCAGCCTGTGACAGTAGCGACAATGACCAGCAGATATTTGTAGCCTTTACAATCCTGGCTTGACTTCAGTGAAATCCAATTCCCAAAATTCATTGGATACTACTGTACCTTGACTCCATTGACCCCGGGGAAGTATGTCCTTCTTTGCATTTACCTGGGCACAGGTCAGGCAGCGGTCTAAAATGCTCTGAAGTTTCTCTCAGTGTCCAGGTGGCCAGACATGGAGGGTGGTGGTGGTGGTGGTGGTGGTGGTGGTGGTGGTGGTGGTGCATTCTGAGATCTTCAGGTGACAAGTTCATGGCATGATGCAAGGCAGTTAGCCAATTTTGGCCCAGTACCTTTGGCTGCAGATTCTTCCATCAGGCAAGATCCATCATCCATTGCAGCTCTCCTGAGCCTCCAAGTCAGAATATGACTTAATCTCTTCTGGATTGTACTCAGGAATATCTTCATCGTAGCAGAGTTGGGGCTCAGGGACAGCAGATAGTTCCAGGACAGTCTGGGGTTTGGGTTCCCCAAGAGCATTCTCTTTTGGCAACTTGATCTGCATGGCTGTTTCCTTGAGTTTGAGGACTTATGTCTTTTTGATGTCCTGTCCAGTGAATTATGGCCAGTTCAGTTGGTAGACAGATGGCCTCCAGCAATTGGACAATTTCATATTTATTTTTGATAGTCTTTCCCTCTGAGATGAGTAAGCCCCTCTGTTTATATATCTGTCCATGAACATGAGCCATGGAAAAAGCATATCAGCTGTCTGTGTAGATGTTCACCCTTTTTCCTCCAGCCCATCTTAAAGCCTGTGTCAGAGCAATTATTTCTGCTCTCTGGGCAGATGTGCCCCTCAGCAAGGCTTGTGCCCAAATGACCTCCTTCTGGACTATGACTACTGCCACCCTCACATACATGGTTCCCTCTTGAATGAAGCTGCTGCCATCCATATAGAGATCTTCATATCTCTGGTAGTGAGAGGAATGTCTGTCAGGTCAGGTCACATACCTTGGATGATATCCAGCATCTCTAGGCATTCATGGATGTACTCCTCAGGGTCATCAGCTGGTAGCAGGGTGGTGTGGGATTAATGGCCAGTGATTTATCAAAAGTCGGTCTGTTCTTATCTAAAAGAAGGGATTGGTACTGGGTCAAATGGGCATTAGACACCCACCAGTTGGTGGCATCTCTCAGCAGAGCTTCCACAGCGTGTGGAGCTGTTACAGTTAGGATCTGTCCCAACGTGAGCTTATCAGCTTCTTCTACGAGAATTGCAGTGACTATGATAGCTTTTAAACAAGGGGACCATCCACAGGCTACAGGATCCAGTCTCTTTGAGATGTAAGCTATGGGCCTTTTCCAGGGACCCAGGGTCTGAGTCAGGACTCCCTTGGCAATGTCCTTTCTTTCATGGATGTAAAGATGTAAAGGGCTTGGAGATATCAGGGAGAGTTAATGCAGGGGCCTGTACCAGGATCTCTTTAAGTTCTTACGTGGCCTGTTCATGTTCCTCAGTCCATTCCAGAGGGGTGTTGCCCACAGCCGTAGCAGAGTACAAACGTTTGGCAATTTCAGTAAACCCAGGTATCCAAAGACAGCAATATCCAACAGCTCCCTGAAATTCCCTAACTTGTTTCCTGGTGGTTGGAGTTGGGATTTGCAGTACAGCTGCTAAGCCGGCCTGGGACAACAGTCTTTTCCCTTCTCAGTTCATATCCCAAGTAAGTAACCTGGAGAGAGCAAATGTGGGCTTTCTTTTTAGAAACTCTATGACCTAACTGGGCTAGAGTTTCCACAAGTCCCCTGGTGGCTCTCAGACAGTCCTCCTTCATCTTTAGCAGCCAATAGCAAATCATCTACATATTGAAGCAAAGTTACCTCAGGGTACTTACTACGGAAGAGACTTATATCCTGGTTGAGTGCTTCATTGAAGATGGTGGGAGTTTTTGACCCCTTGAGGCAGTCTGGCCCAGGTTAGTTATCCTGATATTCAAAATCAGCCCATTCAAGTGCAAAGATGGGCTGACCTAATTTTGACAGAGGAATGGAGAAGAATGCATCTTTTTTTGTTTGTTTTGTTTTGTTTTTCAAGACAGGGTTTCTCTGTGTGGTTTTGGTGCCTATCCTGGATCTCTCTCTGTAGACCAGGCTGGCCTTGGACTCACTGAGATCCACCTGGCTCTGCCTCCTGAGTGCTGGGATTAAAGGCGTGCGCCACCACAGCCCAGCTAAGAATGCATCTTTTAAGTCCAACATAGTGTAAACTTTGTGCTCTGGTGGTAAGAAATCGAGCAAAGCATAGGGATTTGGGATATTTGGGTAAATGGACGCTACCCACTTGTTCACTTCCCTCAAGTCTTGTACTGGTCTATAGTCTTGAGTTCCATTTACCCAAATATCCCAAATTCCTATGCTTTGCTCGATTTCTTACCACCAGAGCATAAAGTTTACACTGTGAGCCAAATTTGAAGCAAGCTTGATTTTTTTATTGGGGTACACCCAAGAGCTGGCCAGAGACTGCCTCCTAAGTTGAGTTAAAGAGAGCAGCAGTGATTCATTTCTTGGGTCCCTTTTAAGGAGTAAAATCATGAGTAGTTTTACAGAAGAGAGACAATAAGGCAATAAGGAAATACAGGGAAAATACTAAAAAAACAAACAAAACTATTATATGGTCACCCATGTGATTAGGAAGGGTTCGGGGAGGGTCAGGGAGTGGAAGGGTATTTTCAAAAACAAATCAAGGTCATGGGTTGGTGACAGTCAGGTTCCAGGAAACAGGGCAGCTCAGTAAATAGAAACTTATTTTTAACAATACAGCATAATGGCTCCGGCCTTCAGAATGGAGTCAGGCAGGTTTCTCAACAGCAAGGAGTGCCTGAAGGTGCCAGCATTCCTGCAACAGAGCTGAAAGTATACAGGAGCGATTCACTCAGAGTCGAAGATTTCTCAGAGACGGATTGTCTATCTTCCTGTTCCCAAAGTTGGGAAGTAATCCAGAGATGCTGAAATCAGAATCTGCATGCACTTAATGAGCTTCCCTTCCTCAAAACTAGTTTCTTTCCTCCTCTCCATCCCTTCCCACCATCCCTACGCCTCCCAGTCCCAGATCCTTCCCCTCCATCCTCTTTCCTTCTTCCCTCTGTTGTCTTTTTTTAAAAAATCTGTTTACTTTTTCTGTGGTTGCAGGGATCCACTCATCTTTACTGTATATTCTGTGTGTACTGGAGATCGAATCTGTGATCAGGCAAACACACCAACCCTGAGGTACCTTCGGATTCTTTCCTGAAGTTCTTTATCCTTCCTTGTTTCCAAGGAAGCACGCTGGACTTTAGAACCACTTCCCCACAATGTACAGTCATTTTCCCAAGGCTGTTGGCAAAGCTGACTGTGCACTTGGCAGACCAGAATTTGATCGTAAAAACACTAATCAGGCAGGCAGATGTCACTCTACCGGGTTCCTTATCACAAGCTTGCACGCGCGCGCGCGCACACACACACACACACACACACACACACACGTGGTGAGGGAGGGGCAGGGGTGGAACCGATACTCATTCCCCGAGTTTCTGTCTTGCCTCTGGGAGATTCACTGGTTCCAGCCACTGCCTCCTCTGCTTTTATGCCCTGAAGGTAGCATTGTGTAAGCTCAGCCCCAGGGCGGCGGACAATTTTCACGAATTGTTTACAGTGCTCTAATTTTGACACTCTCTTAAAAGGTCTGTGTGCATGCTGATTGCAGAAGGTAATATTTCCAGCATCAGTAACCATGGTAATGAATCATCCTCCTCAGAATGAGTGCCAGCTGCACGGAGTGTCTAGCTAGTAGCACCCTGGTGTTCTGCTAATGAGTGGTTTCATTAGCTATGGAAGGAAGGACATTTCCACTTCTTCACATCTTTGCATGTTTTGTTAAAGGCTCCTCCTTGGAAGCAACATTTGAAAAAAAATTAATCCCATTTGGCAAAACCTTGATCCCTAAAGGGAAGCATTCCTTGGTCTAGAAATTGGAGCGTGCAGGAACATCCCTTTGAAGCCTGCCCTGCTGCTCTGCTCTAGCCCGCTCTAGCCCCAGCTTCCCTAGTGCCTCTCAGTTTTCTCCATAGAAAACACTCCATCAGCATTTTCCTTTGACGGTATAGGAGTTTAAATATTTTAAAGACTTATGCTATGAATAATTTAAGATAAATAAAGCAAGCCTCTAAACTCCTTTTGAATTATATAACAGGAGCTTTGAAGTGTGTTAGCATTCTGTCTTAACAGATTTCATTTTTTTTTTTTTTTGTAGGAAGACTGAAGTGGGAATGAAGTCACGCTATCCTTTATCTGATGATGAAGCTGAGAGGCTGAACATCTGAGCCTCACAGAGATAAGAGCCTGAAGTCACGGATGCCGCTCCTGGTGTGGGGGAGAAGACTCCAGACCACTGCTGCCAGCACGATAGGGAAGGGAGCTCAATATCCAGAGTTAAGACGGACATCCTCGAGTACATTCGCCCATAGGAAGGCTGAAGGAAGCGCCTTCTCTGCCACTGTATGCAGTGTGCTCATTTCTTTAAGTCTTCTGAGGACCCTAGGATGTAGCTATCGTTTCCACCCCACAGAGGAGAAGACAAGCACAGAGGTTAGGTAACAGACCCAAGGTTACCTACCTCAGCATCAGACTTCTCACCCAGGGAATCTGAACAGAGCCTTTCTTGTAACCCTATATGCCATGATGGAAGAAAGCTCAAAGGAGGGCAAGGTTTGTTTGTTTCTTTCTTTCTTTGAGAAAAAAAATATTACTACATTTTTTTCTTTCCTTTTTTTTAAAATTTGCTTTAAAGTTTTTATTTAGTGGGAGCATGGGGAGCTGTAGATGTGTGGGTACGTGTATGGGGGTGGGGGGTTGAAGGCGTGTGGGTACATGTGTACCATGCCATACACGTTAAATTCAGAGAACAATGTGTAGAAATCTGTTCTCTCTTTCCAACATGTGGGTCCCTGTGATATCACCCAGGTCATCGGGTTTGTCTTGGCAGCCAGTGCCTTAACCGGCTGAGCCATCTGCTAGCCCGAGGGCATAGTTTCCAATCTCAGCCTGGGCTTCTGCCATTTGTCTCATATACATTTCTTTTTTGTCCTACATTTCAGATAGCACCTGCCTCACAGAGCGCCTGGGAGGACTGCATTAGAAGATGCACATATGAGCTTATAACACCTGCTTCACAGAGAGCCTGGGAGGACCGCATTAGAAGATGCACATATGAGACTATAGTACCTGCTTCACAGAGTGGCTGAGAGGACCGCATTAGAAGATGCACATATGAGCTTATAGTACCTGCTTCACAGAGAGCCTGGGAGGACCGCATTAGAATATGCACATATGAGACTATAGTACCTGCTTCACAGAGAGCCTGGGAGGACCACATTAGAAGATGCACATATGAGACTATAGTACCTGCTTCACAGAGAACCTGGGAGGACCACATTAGAAGATGCACATATGAGACTATAGCACTTGCTTCACAGAGAACCTAGGAGGACCGCACTAGAAGATGCACATATACACTCTGATGTGCCGAGTGAGTGTGTGGAGATGGCAGCCACGACTGTTTCTGGAAAAACAAGACAATAACAAAACAGCAAATTCTACAGAAAATTAAATTAGCAATTACAAAATTATTCACATTTCTCAGAGTTATGCTATCAAAAATTCATGTATTTCAAATTATTCATAGTTAACTAGATTATACATTCAAAAACACTTGTTCATGATCAACTATGAGGCACCATTTTATTTTGAAGAATTTTGCATTGGTATATTTTTGTTCTTGCTTTTATTTTTTGAGACAACATCCCATGCAGCCCAGACTGGCCTTGATTCTGCTGCTCCTGCCTCCCGAGGGCTTGATTACAGGCCTGTCACACTATGCCCAACTCTGACATTGCTACTCAAAAATATTCTTTTCGAAGAGTTGAACATATATCACCTTTATATTGCTTTCTAAACACTTCAGAGAGAGACTGGAACAGACAAAACCTGATCAGCAAAGTGAGTCCCTTGTGGGAGAAGGTAAGGACAATGGCAGTCAAGACCTTGGCATTTAAGACAGGATGGGAAAGAGTTATCTTAACATCTAAACTATTAAATGGAAAATTCCAGAAATAGACACCTCATACATCTTAAATTGCATGGTAGCCCAACTAGCTTTTTTTTTTTTTTTTTTTTTTTTTTTTGGTTTTTCGAGACAGCATTTCTCTGTGTAGTTTTGGTGCCTGTCCTGCTCTGTAGACCAGGCTGGCCTTTCGAACTCACAGAGTTCCCCCGGCTCTGCCTCCCGAGTGCTGGGATTAAAGATGCACATGCCACCACCGCCCGGCTCCCAAATAGCATTTTCAAACCTCACACTGTCCTTCCTGTCCTGCTTGGGATGGACGGTGAGTCGTCCCTGTCTAGTGCCTCCATACTGTGTATGATACCTGGTCATTTCAGTTACTAGTATTGAGTATTGAGACAGGAACTAGCTTCCCTTAGGCAGTAAGGACAGGGTTGATGGTGGATCACGAGCTGCTTATGTGGCATTCACGACCCAACCCTGGAGCAGGCAAATAACTATCTAACTGGTCAAGATATGTGGGCTCCTTACTGGTTTGGCTCATAACGCACTAAAAAAAAAATGAGCAATCACGATAAAGATCACCCAGTCTTCATCCACTTGCTACCATAAGACCCACGAAGGGCCACAGGGAAGACTGCATGTGGCTGTCATACTCAAGAGTTTTCTCACTTTTCCTTAATAAGCCCATATTGGCTTGGCTCACTCCTTGTCTGTGTTTCCTTATTCTGGGAGATGAGGCAATGTGTTTGGAAGCCACTGGCTTGGGTGGCTTTGGTGGCAGTTGAGTTTCCAGAACCCCAGTCCCCTGAGTCAAGTCCACCAAGAGCCTGGAAAAGTTCTCCTGACCTCAGCTCACATCATCATCACAGTCCTTATGTTAAGTATTATCTTGCTTAATGATGGTGAGGGGCTGGCAAGATGACTGAGTAGATAAAAATGCTTGCTACCAAGCCTGATAGACTGAGTTAGCATGTGTGCCCACATAATAACACACACACACACACACACACACACACAGAGAGAGAGAGAGAGAGAGAGAGAGAGAGAGAGAAATGTAAGCCCTATGATTTGACTTCAACCCCCAGAACCCACATGATGGAAGAGAAAACCTGACTCCTGCAAGTTGTCCTCTTCTCTACACCAGCGCTGGGCATTGCTCTCCTCTATATAACATAACACACAAAATAATGAATAATTGTAAAAATCTCTAATAGCAGTGTCAAAGCTCAAGAGTATTGATGCTGGCAATTACCTTGCAGCATATTGTTACAATTGTCTACTTTATTGTGTAATTGTTGCTAATCCCTTCCTGTGCCTAATTTATACATTGACTTTATCGTGGGCATGTATGTACAGGAGAAAAGAGGGGGTAGGTAAGATGTGGCTCCACCTTCAGCTTCAGGTATGTGTGTCCTTCTCTAAGAAGGGAACTGCTGGGTTTTTCTCTATACAAGTACACCTGTGACAAATTTAACTTGTAATTTATACATTAAAAATAACAGGGCTAGAAAGATGGCTCAGTAGTTAAGAGTGCTTGCCACTATTGCAGAGGAGCTGAGGTAGAGTCTCAGCGCCCACACAGGGCAGTTCACAACCGCTTGGAAATCCAGTTCTAGGGCACCCAGTGCCCTCTTCTCCTCTTCCAGCACGTTCACGCACATGTGTTCTCTCTCTCTCTCTCTCTCTCTCTCTCTCTTACACACACACACACACACACAGTTAAAAATAAAACAAATACATAAAATATAATACTTCACAATAAAACATAAAACAGAATATTTATAACAATTTTCTGTAATAAGCTATGTGATATCTTTCCTCCAAAATACCCCATTACACTCTACCCACCCTTCTTCGTGAGATGACATTCGATGGGATAGTACTGTGTGAGACAAGGAGGTGGGAGTCAATGATAAGGGCAGTGGGTGGTAGCATTAGGACTCTATACAGGAGTTCTTGAACATCACCTTTGAAACTGCAGAAGATAGTCTGAAAACTGAGATAACTCCCCACAGTGGGCAGATGGTACATACTGTGTGGATAGAGTGGATAAATGGATGCTTTCCCTACTGAGTGGATGGATTGTATCATGCTACCCAAAATGGTGCCATTTGAAAGTGGTGAATTATTTATTCATGGGATTTCCCGTATAAAGAGCTTGAACTGTAGTTAGCAGCTGATAACTGGAACAATAGAAGGCAAAGGGCGGGTGAGGCTGCTTCTCAACCTAGCCACCGTGGAGGGGGGACTTTGACAAGGCTAAAACTCAACGGCATAAGCATTACTGTGTTAGCTACTTTTCTTGTTGCTGAGACTAAGTAGCCAACAGTAGCAACTTCATGGAGGAAGGATGAATTTTGGCTTGCAGACAGGCTACAGTCCATCACTTTGGGGAGATTCTGTGGTAGGGATTATGTCCACAATCAGGAAGCCAAGAGAAATGAATGCTGGTGTTTAGCTGGCTTTCTCCTTTTCTCAGCCCTGGCCGCCACCCCATGGTGTGTTGCTGTCTGTATGAAGGGTGTGTCGCCTCAGTCCAACCTCTCAGGAAACTCTCATAGACATCAGAGGTGTGTTTTCCTGATGATTCCAAATTCCATCAAATTGAACATGAATTAACCATCATGGTTACCAAATTAACAACAACAACAACAACATTGAGAGAGAAATGGGGCGTGGGAAAGAAAGAATGAAGGGCCCTCACACTTCTATCTCAGGCTCAGCAAAGATCTTAGGATTCATCTCTGCCTCCCAGAAATGATCCCCTGCTTTGATTTTCCTCTTGGCTATTTTCCCAGTAGATTAGAAAAAAAAAAAAGTTGTTACTTACTGAAAGTGGCCGAAAATAGTCTCTTGCTTTAAATGAAGATTTGGTTTGGAAGCAAGCTCCTCTACCCAAAATGCTTCTTCCTTTATGGTTGTAACTATATTCCAGAACTGAATCTCCAAGTAGAAACATGGAGCCCTAGGTCTTTCCAACAGAAAGCCACAAAGCCACCGGCTTTATTCCCGTTGTCCTTGAAGACAGCACAGCACCATTCCCTTAAAAAGGTCTATTTCCATGTCTCTTCGAGTGACAAATGCTTACACTTGGAGGAAAGAGGACAAGGAAGGCGTCTCTCCTGGCTCTGGGCTGTGGAACAGTACCACTGGCAGTGGAGCCCGTGCACACATGCTTCCCACTCAGAACCTGCGTTCGTCTTGGCTGGCTTCCATTAATACAAACTCAGAAGGCCAGATGGTGAACGGAGGCAAGAGTGTGCTACAGTGAAGAAAGAGATGAATTAGCTTATTAAGAAATCAGCTACTTGATATAACGTGGCGCATTTCCACGGAACTTGGAACTAGGGTTCAATTCAAAGAGGAGAGGGATTTCCCAACAGCTTGTCTCTGGATCACTGTGAGTCGCAGTGACTTTCAGACACCGCCCTCTGCAGGTTTCTGGTGCTGTCCCCAGTCTTTCTTGGGTGGTCATTCCTCTGAGCACTGCCTTCCACTCTACTTTGGACATTTTACTCCTACTCTATATTTTAATGAAGGTAATAAGTATGGATCAGCAATCTAGCTGATTATCCAAGCATGGTCTTGGGCTGGAGTGACGCAGGTGACTGACTAATGGAAGACATGCATTCTCCTGCAGCTTGGAGAATAGAGGAGACAAATGAGGGAAGATGTCACTTTGTAACAAGACATACTAATCCATGTAACAGCCAGAAATAAGCTCCCCGGGAAGTGGTAGATACTGTGGTGAGCCAGAAAGAGCAAATGTGAATAGTTAGACCTTTGTGTAAAGTTTTTTAATTAATTTTTTTGGATAATACACAAAGGAATGGGTTTCACCATGGTATTTTCACACATATGAGTTTGTTTTAGTTTGTTCTCCTCCGTGCCCCTTTCCCTACCCTTTGCTGTTCTCTGCCCATCCATCCTCACAACAGATCCCTTCCTGGTTTCCTGTCTGTTGTGTAACTTTTCCTGGAGGGGTGTGAACAAATGTCTATTCATCTCAGACAAGGAACAGACATCAGACCAAAGACACAATGTCACCCAACTCTAGTTTGGTGAGCCAGTGAGTTTACGGGGGCAACTTGCAGGAACTGGGTGAGAAGTTGCTTACTAGGTGAGCGGGAGGGAGATTCATCACTAAAAGCCCACTCCAGCTTGGAGGATGATTCACAAAAGCAGCTTCCCTGGAGCTTGCGGCAACACTCGCAGGCAGCTCAGAGGCTTTTCTCCCCAGCAGTCGCTTACGCTTTCATAACCGAGGGGAGGGGTCTTGATACTTGTAACTGCCTGGACTCGAGTCCTGAGGACCTCCCACCACCACCCGCCCTCCAGGAAGGAATGTTTTGGTTTGGAGAAAATTGCTATACGGTGCCACATATATCCCCCCTCTCTCTCTTGTTTCCACTGCCCCTTCCTTCCCACCTCTTCCCCTTCTCACAGTCCCCTTTCTACTTCCACATCTTTGTGTGTATGTGTCGTAATTTCATTCTTCTTTGAAACTGAGTAGAATTCCATTGTGTATATGCACCACATTTTATATGCACGTTTTCTCTCCCCATTCATCTGTTTGTGTACATCTAGACTGGCTCTGGCTATGGTGACTAATGTAGCAATAAATACGGATGTGCAGGTGCCTCTTGGTATGTTGGGAATATACCCAAGAGGTATAGAGCTGGGTCATGAGTTGGTTCTTATTTTTGGTTTTGTGTAAATGTTTTAATCTTTAAGACACTTATAAAGAGCAAGACGCATCATGAGCTGAAGTCGGCCCTGGGCCTCCAGCTTTCATGCTCCAGCCCAGGACACATCAGGCTCCTGTTTGTTTTGGGGACAGTGGAATCAAAAGGATTATACCAAAGAAACAGAGCAAGGCAAACACGCTAAGTGCAGCCAGAACAAGAAGCAAGTGCAAACATCTCAAGACCCTGCAAATCCCAAGAGCAGGGGCGAAAAGACCCCAGAGTTGGAGCAACTGTACCTGAGCTGGAGTCCTGGTTCTGATGCTTGCTATCTTGTGAGCTTTAGGGAGGTCACTCCACCCTAGTACCTCAGGTGCTGAGAGAATTTTAGAAGTCACTTTATGTGTCACTGACTGGATAATAACGTGGTGTTAGCAAGGCCTTTGGAAGAGGCCTTTCTTCCAAAGCCGAGAGCTGTACAGGTGTTGGCTGTTACTGGATTTAGTAAGACATGCCATGGTTATTTCATGCTGTCATAATAGAATACTACAGGTCGGCAGATGTTAAACAGTAGGAGTTTGTGTGAGTCACCCTTCTGGAGGCTGGAGAGTCCAATATACCGTGGCCAGCAGCTAGAGAGGACCCTTAGCAGCATTAATAACATGGTGGAGGGCATCCTGTGGAGAGATAAGGTAAGCACTAGCCAGCTCGGGGTACTTCCTCTTATAAAGTAATTAATGCCACCATGGGGACATTATGACTGCTCCTAATCTCAATCATCTCTCAAAGTCCCCCCAGATATGTGAACCTTGCTTGAGGAGCACATTCAAACCATACCAGGAAAAGCAGCAAGTAGCCTAGCTCAGTGTCTTAGTTACCTTCTGATGCTGTGATAAGACACCATGACCAAGGCAACTTATAGAAGAAAGAGTTTATTGGGGCTTACAGAGCGTGAGTCTGTGACCATCATGACAGGGAGCATGGCAGCGAGTAGGCAGGCATGGCACTGGAGCATTAGCTGAGGGCTTACATCTTGATCCACAAGCAAGAGGCAGAGAGAGAGAGAGAGAGAGAGGGAGAGAGAGAGAGAGAGAGAGAGAGAGAGAGAGAGAGAGAGAGAGAGCGCTAACTGGGCCTGGCATGAGTTTTTGGAATCTCAAAGCTCTTCTACAGTGACACACCTCCAACCAAGCCACACCTCCCAATCCTTCCCAAACAGTTTCACCAACTAGGGACCAAGTATTCAAACCTATGAGCCTATGGGATCATTCTCATTCAAACCACCACATTCAGAATAGATGTCCTCATTCTCTGTGAAGACCCGAAGCACATCTTTGTGGGTTGAAGGTCTCAGTGTCCCAGTGTCTTGTCTCCATCCTAGACTGCATCTTCTCTTTAGCTGTTGCCCAGCACTTCTGAGACTTCTGTGTTTGTGAACTTGGAGGTCTCACTGAAACATACATTCTGATTCTGTAAGTCAGAAGTGGTACTCCAGATTCGGCCCTTATAAGATCTCCCAGGGTTCACCAACTGTGAGGAATCAGGAGCTAAAGAATATGCTCTCCAATATCGACACAAGCCAAGTTCTATCTACCAGAGCTTGCTTTCTGGGGTTTCATGTCACTGTTAGCATCAGATCAGGTCCATTAGAAGCACCTCTCTTCATCCCACTCTGGCAATGATGGAAAATGGGCCCTGCATTCATGGAATGTTCTGTCTGCTCTCAGCCCCCCTCCTTCCTCACATCTGTGAGTCAGGAACTTCCCCCAGTGGGTGTGTTCTAGTAGGTGTCTGATGTGAATAGATGTCTCAGAGCTCTTTTCTAATCTAATGACACCACAGATGCACTGAGAGGAGAGTCCTTTTCCCCAGAATAAACCAATAAGACAGAACCTCCGGTTACAGGATATTACATCTGCGAATTGGCTTCACTGCTTTTCTTAGGAGACAATAATGTCACAAAGGCAAGGATGACTGCTCATTGTCCCACTCCCTGTACCGTGCTCTGTGAGACCCCCATGTGCAGCTGATCTTCAAGAGATGTAGACAGAGAAATGAGGCATTTCCACGCCATGCAAGCCATCCATCCACAATTCTGTGAACATTTTGTTTCAAGGTACCTAGCCACACATAACCCCTTAGTGTATGAAGATGCTGCCATTGTCCACACAATGAGACCATTCCCCACTGCTCCAAGATTTTTTGCACTGGTGCTAAACTCTAGGGACCTTTTTATCTTGTGATTATTTCCTAACTAGTACACTGCATAGCTTATCTAGAGGAGGATTTAACCACACAAGAGGTTATGTATAGATTATATAGGTAAATACCACACCATTTCATATAAAGATCTTCATCTGTAGATTTTGATAGCCACATTGGTCCTGGAACCAATCCCCTGTAGATACCAAGGAACACTTGTATGTTTTTATAATAGTTGTTACTTACTTACTTAATTTTTTTTTTTTTTGCTATGGTGGAGATGGAACCCAATGCCTTTCCCATGCTAAGCAAGTTCTACAACTGAACTATATTCCCAGCCTAAGACATTTTAGTTGATGCACAGTAATCTTACGTATTATGGAGGATAGTGTGATGTTTCAATACATGTACACTATGTACAATGTTTAGATCAGGATAGTTGGTCTATCATGAGACATGATTTCTTTAAACTCTGTTACTAAAACAAGAATAACTTATGAATACATTTTGTTGTCATTGTTATTTTGAGACAGGGTTTCTCTGCGTAGCCATGGCTGTCCTGGAAATCACTCTGTAGACCAGGCTGGCCTCAAACTCAGAGATCCGCCTGCCTTTGCTTCCCAAGTGCTGGGATTAAAGGCATGCGCCACCATGCCCAGCTAGGAATATGTTTTTAATGGAAAATGATAGGAACTTAAAGTGTGCACACATCACACAGTCTTTCAGAAATCCCACATGAGTGGTTTCTGGTGCCATTTATACTTAGCGCCCATGCCAACTTGGAGCTGCCTTAGGAGGCTCCATCCTCAGCCTGCCTCCCACAGTTAGGGGTTAGCTGTCACACCAAGGGCTCTCCGTTCTACCTCTGTCACTGGTTTATTTAGTCACCGCTTCTCATTCATCTCGGCCTGTTCACTGGGTGCCGCGCCAGGGCTGATGGAGCCACTTTGAGGAGGGAAAAGATGAGGACTGTGTAACTTCTCCCCAGACACCCTGTGGGGACAGTGACTCTGAGAAGACAGCCTGTGGATGCAGCCCCTCATCTCAAGGGAGACCGTTAGCGAAGGTATCACTTAGGGCAGTGGACACGGGAGAGAGAAATCTGGGAGAAAAGCAACAATGACCGAAGCTGGAGCAAGTTTCAGGGCCTGACTGAAGTCCCAGAGGACACTGAGGATGGCTGTGATGTCCCAGATCTGCCACAGACATGTGTTAGTGACAGCTCTGTGTGGGTGACATTTTCATGTCAAGATTGACAGCGCAGGGACTTGTGAAGAATCTCTTGCAAGCGAAATGCAGCTGGATTCAGAGTGATTGACAGAGAACACAGAAAGCTAGAGACTCAAGAAAGCCTTGTGCTCTGGGGAGAACTAAAGAGGGGAAACACATAGATAAGAAGTGGAAATTACATTGCATGAGGAGATAAAAGACTTGGGCTGGTCATGTAGCTTGGGGGTAGAGCACTCGCCTTGGGGTCCACCCCTACTGCAACAGAACCAACCAAAGGACATCATAAAGAAAGACTCTTCCCCAATGCTCTATAAGCCTTATGAGAAATCTGGACCATTTTATTGGGAAGTCCCAAAGCTTTTATGGAGAACAATGGAGGTTCTGTTCACAGGACCATCTTGCATTATAAAGGGTCTTCAAGTTGCAAAATTGACTCTATGTCTACACTTTTAACGATTTTCCACACCCACCCGTGGAAAAACACACAGAAGAAATTATTCTAATTTAACTTTCGAGAAACCATTCAGAGCTTCACTAACATCATGGTTCATGGGTCATCTGCATCTGGGTCACGTGGGGCACACTAAGTGACTCTCACCCAGAGTGCCAGCACCTGGTGTAGAACACTGCCCTGTGAGTGTGACATCAGAACAGCCGTGACTACTCTCAGTGAATTCCCAGCCCAGCTTGCTGACCGTTGACATTCTCTTATACAGAGAGGTCGTGGGGGAGGGGACCCTTGCCTGAGATTCCCATGGCTCCCTCTTGCACCTCCCTGCCACTGCAGGTGGCCTTGTAGGTCCTGGGAGATGCTGGGGTGTACAGACTGTGATTAACTGGGGGAGTGGGGAGTGACTCCAACTATGCAGCTGAGGGAAAGTCGTCATCTAGGCTGGGCTGAGACTTTCTGGTGGTGTAGTTGTTTGAGGGTGACCCACAGTCCTATAGGTAACCCCCTCACCACGCTCTGTAAAGAAGTCCAGTGCACTCAATGGTTTGCCAAGCTAGACTACCGGGATTGAACTTCAGTTTGTCACTGGAGCCTTATAAGAAGTGGGAAGACGTTTGTTTGTTTCTCCCCATGAGAGGAATTCTCAAAACAGCATCTCTGGGAAGGGGCTCAGAAGTTTGCCCCCCGCAAAAAAAATAGATTATTTTTGGATGTAACTGACAGAAACAGGTTTCTAAGATGTCACCTTCATCCATTTTCTGTTACTCTATTTTCTCAGACTTTGGAGACTGGGTAATTTACAAAGCACAGAGGCTAGGGAGGTCCTAGAAGCTCAGGGGCTTTGCTGGCTCCCTATGAGGGCTTCGCGCCGTGCTCTAACAGCGGGAAAGCAGAGGCGCAAGTGGACACGGGCAGAAGAGACGCAATGTGGTGGAGGCTCAACGGCCTGCAGCCCATTCTCCAGGTAAAATCTAGTCCCAAGAGATCTCTGTTCATCTCTCTCTTCAAACCCAGGGCCTGGCATGTGCTAGGAAAATACTCTGTCACAGGGATGTGCTTATCTTTTGAGACAGAATCTCATTATGCAGCTCAGTATGGCCTTCAACTCCTATGTGGCCCAGACTGAGCTTAAACTTGAAGTCAAGATCCTCCTGCTTCCATGTTAGGATTGCAGGTGTTGGCCCCACATTCAGTTGCATTGATCTTGTGATGACCTAGTCACTTCTCGAAGGCCCACCACTTCTCAAGGTTTTTACATTTGCAATCAAATTTCCATCAAACATCACATCCAGATCACAGCAAGTATGCAGTCTAATATCTGTGCATGTGTGTGCTGAAGTCATTGCCATAAAGGAATTTGCACATTACCACACTCATGTTTAAGAACTGTGGGCTCCAGGGGTGAAGGAACTAGTAGTCACTCACTCACGGCTCCTCCCTGCTCTTCACCCCACCCCCAAGTGTTGAGCCAAGACTAGAACTCAGTTCTCCCACTAAGCCCTCTGACCGTCATTGCGTTGAGCTACTCCCCTCTTCCACGCCCCACCCACCCGGTGTTCATCAGGAATGCACATACCATTATTTTCTATAGAGCGCAGAATTTGAACAATTTCTTAGCTCACTTGTAAAAGACAAGTGTTTCCTGAGAGAGATCTCTTCATTCAGAATGACCCCTGTGTACTTCACTTGACACCTCAGCACCCATTCCTCCATCGTGTTCTCCCAGAAGTAAAAGGGGCTGACTGAATAATACTTCCCTTGTATGTCTAAGGTAGGGTCTTGTGTTGCCTATGAAGCTGTGGGCTGAGGGTCCTTCTCATTCATGGGGTCCTACTCTTTGAGGAGAACCAATTTAGTAAAAGCCCATCACCTGTGGGGGCCAACAGACACTCCCTAGTAAGGACTTACTCAAGGTCAGAAAGTCTGAGCTTGCTTTGCCCAGCAGGGCTGCATAATGGAATGATTTGGCCAAAGGCGTGGTTACTTGGAGTTTTGAAGGGTCTATACCTGTTGGTACTTTATATCTGAACCTTGAAAAGGGGAGGTCTTTTGTCCCTCCCCTTACTGATGTATAAAAAGCTCATCATGAGTAAACTTGGGGCCTCCAAGTTTTGACCCAGGACCCTCCCAAAGCTATCCTGTGTCTCTCTGTCTTTCTCTCTATGTCTACATTTCTCCCTATTATTTCTCAATTCCTCATTCCTTCTCGAAGAACCCTATGACAGGTCAGGGCTGGACCCCAACAATCACCTACTCAGTTCCTCTCAGCCCAGCTTCTGTTGCTATAATAGAATACGCAAGACTAGGTTGTTTATAAAGAATAGAGGTTTATTTTGATGTTTGTTTCTGGAGTTGGATCTCACGGCTGCTTCAACTCCTGGAAGAAAGTGGGTGGGCCAAGAAAGTGTGTATAGAAGAGGAATGACCAGAGGGTTGGTCCACTTTGTGGTGATCTGCTCTCAGTAACCAACCCAGTCTGGTATGATGGAGAACTCCCTGGAGAAAGTATCACCACACCTAAGAGGGCACACACACACACACACACACACACACACACACACACACGACTCAACACATCCCACCACACCCTCCTCCCAGCACCGCTATACTGACGGACTAAGGTTTCAACATGTGAACTCTTGGAGGACATGCCCAACCCTCTCAGCTCTTATCAGGAGGCATGGGAAGATGCAGGCAGCTCTCACCCCACCCCAGTGCCTTGCTGCAATGTGAAAATGCACATTCCAGACTGCACAGGAGAAGGCCCTGCAGGTAGCCTTGGGCAGGACGAGCACCTCTCATTCTGCAGTCAGATGTGGAGAAGTCTCTTACTCCCTTGCACTTGGTTCTCCCGCAACAGCCTCATCTGTAATGACGTCATCATTTAAGGGTTTACTATGAGTCAGTGTGAAACGTCTTCCATAGTCTCGGGTGTTGGAACTCTTGGTTTCTAGTTGAGACAGTTTTATGGGGGAGGTTGTGGAACATCTAGGAGGTGGAGCCTGGCTAAGTAAAGTTGGTCAATGGGATCAGGTCCTGAAGTTTCTAGCTAAGCTCTGCTTTCTGATCCACCCCAATGTGAGCAAACACCTTATTCTCCTGCTGTCAGAGCCAAGCCTTCCTGGTCTCGATGGACTGTGTCCTTGGACCACGATCCCAAAGAAGCCCTCTGCCCCTTAGCTTCCTACAGGCATTTGGTCACAGCGGTGAGAAAGGTAGCTAACACGGGGTCCCAGCGGCTTTTCTCTTCTGAGCAGGGCTTGAATTAGATTACCTGTGTTTAATTGAATTTCTCTTTCTTGCCACTAAAAATTTTTCCTGAGCTCGGGAGAAGCAAACCACACGCTGAGCTAATGCTAGTCCCCGTGCGCATCTGTTTCAATGAAAGTAATTAGACAAGGAATGGCTGTTGCTGGCCAAGGCAGATCCCCACAACTTTATTTGCTGATACTGAAGCAGCGGAACTGTGGAAGCGCTGAGCCTCCTCCTGTTTGCAAAACAGCCGGCCACAAGGAGCTCTTGTGAAAAATAAGCCCAGGATGGTAACGGGTGGACCGTTCTTGTGAAGCGCTGTGTGGGCTCAGCCACCCACTTTTCAGTTTCTCCTCCTTCTCTTCCTTTCTTCCTTTGAATTTCTTATTTTGTCCCAACCCAGTAAAGTTGTCACTGAAATGAAATAGTCACTGGCAAGTGAAATAGCCCCCCCAGTTTTGCTTAAAAAAAAAAAAAAAAAAAAAATCACAACAAAAAAAAATATAAACTAGACTGGAATGTAGGAATGAGGGCTGCGTTCTCACTTCCCAAGCACAATACACTCTTAAAACCTTTTTGCATTTGTTTGTTTGTTTGTTTGTTTGTTTGTTTGTTTATCCTGGCTTTGGTATGTGTACTGCAGTGTGGTAGGGGCATCAAAGAACAACTTGTTTGAGTTAGCTCTCTCCTTCCCCACCTGGGTCTCAAGGACCAGTGCTCTGCAGTTATGGGAGGGGCTGCACAGTGCTCCACATATATGCTGCTGAGTTATCTGATCCACAAAGATGCCTGGCTCCGTCTTCCACAGGAAAGCTGCCAGAGCTGCTTGGCTGTGCAAATGGCCAAGAAACAGTTCCAGTGCTCTACTTCTGAGTCTATGCGTGTCTATTGTTAGAAATGAGTTCGGGGTCACAAAGAAAGAGACCACCACTCCATTTGACATGTCTGGAAAAGGCTGGCTTTCCTCTTGATCAAGGGGGTGTGCTCAGAAGCTCGGACACACTGAGACAGGAAGTGCACTTGGTGTTTATTCTAATGCGGGTGGTGACTGTGTCTTGTCCCCATTGGCTGGGGTCTGACCTCAGTCTTTCATGGTTGGCTACTTTTAAAAGAATTGGGACAAAGGAAGTGAAGGGGAAAGTAGTTAACCATTTTAATCAAGAGTGGGCGCGGGGCTTGTGAAAGCAAAGGTTTTATTGGGCATGTGGGGAATTAAAACACTTGCATAAAAGTCTCGAAGGTGGGAAAGATAAAAAGGTTTCAATTCCTTGTCCTAAATACAAGTTTTATAGTATTTGACAGAAAGACTCATATTTAATATTTCTTACACTATGATATCATAAAAACATAGTTCTCACTCAAAGGGGATAAGAAACAGTTTATTCTGGAGCCAAATCTGAGTAATCATAGACTGAAAACACAGATTTAAGTTACCTTAAATTCCGTGTTCCAATGTGGAAGCGATTTCATGAAGGTTCTGTAATATCGGACCAGAGAAAGTCATAAATCAAGACACCTTTCAAATGTATTGGTAGGAACGTCAGAGGAGTGGGTTACAGCCAAGTATGGAGACCTCTGCTATAAGCCTAAGATGCTGCCTGACAGTGTTCCTAGCCCTTTGATTGGTGGAAACAAGAGTTTTGTTAATACTTTATAAAAGGGCTTTACCGGTTAGTCATAGGATGTCAGGTGCAATCCAGAGGTGGTCAGGGGATGGCTCTATAGAGGGCTAAAGATGAGCATGATAGATTGTAATCAGTTCCAGACCTGCAACATTCCACTCTCCGCAGAATTGCTGAAGTCCTGATCTGTCAGTCAGCCTTGCAGGAGGTTCCAGTTTGCAGGTGCAACGTCCTTCTGGGAACTTTCCCTCACACATTCATGTTGGGTACTGTTCAGCACTGGTGCACATAGAGTAGATTCAGAGCATAGTGTAGTACACTGACTAGCCAGCAGGAGACCGAGAGTGACTGCAAGAAACAGGAGCCAAGTGACAGGCCAGTAAGTACCGTGAGTCAAGGGAAGAAGACTCCCGTCCCCTGGACACTCAGAGACGATCTTAAGTAATGTTTTTGAGGAGTAGCTAACCCGACCGGAGATGGTGTGCAGGCTTTCCTGGCTATCCTCAGCAAGGAAGAAGCAGACTCCACATCCTGCTTCAGGTTGGCCTGAGAAGGGGCTCCTGCTGTGGCCAGAGCCTGAGACAGGAGCTCTGCTCACAGTGTCTGACTGTTGCAATGTTTGGGGGTGTGACACAAGGCCAGTACACTCCATAGCTGTGATACACTGGCCCAGAGTGGAAACCTGTCCCCTGCTGGTGTGCTCTAGACCCTGGGTGGACATCGGCAGCCATCCACTTACACCTCCGAGAGCCAGCTTTTGGGCTGTATCTTGCTGGGCCAGGCTTTGTGTAATTGTGTCTGTGTTCCTGGACTTTCTCCCCAAGCTCTGGGACAATTCTTTCTTTCTTTTCCCTCTCCGAATCTCTGCCTCATGCTTTTGTGTTGGGGAATATTATTTTAAGGTGTGTTACTTTTGTTTATGTTGCATTTGTTTAACTCTGTGAAGTTGTGATACTGTGCCTGTCTAAAACACCTGATGGTCTAATAAAGAACTGGCCAATGGCAAGGCAGGAGAAAGGATAGGCAGGCTGGCAGGCAGAGAGAATATATAGAAGGAGAAAACTGGGAGGAAGGAGAAGTAGCCAGAGAAAGAGGAGGACTCCAGGGGTCAGCTACCCAGCTACACAACCAGCAAGCCACAGAGTAAGAGTAAGATTTATAGAAGTAAGAGAACAGGAAAAGCCTAGAGGCAAAAGATAGACAGGATAATTTAAAGTTAAGGAAAGCTGGCTAGAAAGAAGCCAAGCTAAGGTTGGGCATTCATAAGTGAGAATAAGCCTCCATGTGTGATTATTTGGGAGCTGGGTGACAGGCCTCCCACAACAGAGTAAAATACCAATAACAACACTTCTATTCTTCTATGTGCTCTTGAGTGGCCTGACCCACATCACAAGGGTACAGTGACCACCACACACTGTTGACCTCAAAGTTGATTTCCTGAGCTCGGTGCCCCAGTGGAGCCGCTGTCTTGCTGGATGTTGCTTTATCCTAGATGGTCCTCAGACATTTCAAATCCAGCAGATTGGGGACTGGAGAGATAGATGGCTCAGAGCTTAAGAACATTGGCTGCTCTTCCAGAGGACCAGGTTCAATTCCCATCCATCCAGAAGATGTCTCACAACCATCTGTAACTCTAGTTCTAGGGGACCCAATGTCTTCTTCTGGCCTCCATGGGTACCAGGCATGCATGCACGTGGTGCACAGACACGCTTGCAGACAAAATGTGCACACATAAAATAAAATGAAATGGAAAATTCAAATACCGCAGATTAAACGTGGAGACCATCATCTTCTCCCTAAAATTCCTAAGTTCCTCGTTTCACTCTCTTCACCTGTAAGCACTGCTTATGTCCCCAGTCCCCAAATACCTCAGATTTGCATCCTGAACACATCCCAACGGGAACTGGGGGGATAGCAATGGTGTGTTTATCTATCAGGCACCTCTGCAGTCTCCGAGACTCCTCCCACACTTGTTCTTTGAGTGCTCCTCAGATCACCAAGGTGACAGGTGGGTCCCAGGGGCTCGATTCTTGGTGTGCTGGGAACACTAGGATCCAGGCCTTTGGAAACATGGAGATTCTGGATGCTGTGAGAGAGATGTCATGCCAAGCAATATCCTGAGTTTAGAGCAGAGCCCATGCTCTGGCATTGGGGTCTAGATCTCTCACCCCTGTTCTGCCCTGCCTGGGAAGCTGGAACAGGGCTGCTTGAAGGGAGAGCATGGGGCAGTGATCTTGGGGCACCTGCTCTTGAAGCTGCCACCCATGGTACCCTGATTGTCCAGGCCAGGGAAAAGCCTGCCACCATTGGGTTCGCTGTGTGTGGGTCTGGGAGAATCCACAATAAGCTCTGCCACACTGAGCACCCTCTTACCTGGGCTGAGGACCAAGTCTGATGACCGTCCTTTATTCTTTCTGAGCATCCCCTTTCAGAATCTTCATATCTTACCAGGAGGGAGCGTGAGGGAAATAAAGCTGACTCAGTGAAGAAGATGAGCCACCATGAAGTCAACACCAACAGGATTTTGCAGCTGGGAAATGAAGAGGCCACAGGAGTTCACAGAGCGTCTTGATCCTGCAGAAAGAGCCTAACCCACCTATGCGCCCTGGCAAGGTGCTGCCATCCCCGCAGACACAGGCCATCAGCAAATGACTTCTGGGCAGGGGACGGGGGAGAGAGGAAAGGAAGACCATGTTTCCGTTGTTAGCATCCGAATGCCAATAGGAAATAGGGGATGCCGTGAAAAGTCCACCCTCAAACAGGCAGCGGAGGCATGGAGAGGCCAGCCGGTCCCCAGTTAGTCACAGCTCAGAAAGCTTCGCTCAGCTTCCTCCTGCTGTGCGCCTGCCTCTCCCAAAAGTGTCAGAAAGCAAAATATCCATCTAATTATTTCTAAATATAGATCTAGACATCTTCCTAAGGCTGCGGTTTTAAAACATTCGTGTAATAAATTCTTCCAGGACACGACCGGTCGGACTCAGGACTTCGTTAGTTGCTTTTCTCCTTGCTCCAACAAAATACCAGACACAAGAAACCTAAGGAAGGAAAAGTTGCCTCTGGCTTGTGGGGTGGGGGGTACAGCTTGTCATGGTGGGAAGGTATGGCAGGAATATAAAGCAGCTGGCGACATGGCACCCGAGGTCTAGGAAGCAGAGAGAGGTGAATGCAGGCGCTCAGTCCACCTTCTTTTATTCAGCCTGGGACCCCAGTTTGTGAGATGGTGCTGCCCACATTTAGGGTGGGGCTTTTCTTCTTAGCCAGAGCTCTCTGGAAAGGTCCCCGAGGACACAGTGGGTGACAAATCCAGTCAAGGGGACAACGTTTATTCACCACCATGAATGGTGTAGTTGGGTGACTTCATCTACTGCATCTCAATGTAAATGGAGAAAGTGTGTCATCCAGCAGTCCAGGGCCACTGGTCCCCAGTTTCCCTCAGTTACTCAATCCTGTGACTGCTCAAGAGCTCAGCACAACTCAGATAATGTTGTATGTGCATAGGACCTATGGGCATTCTCTCATGGGCATTAAGTTCCCACTGGACAACTCACAGTATCTACACAATGTGACTGCTGTATTGTTTCGTTATCGCAATAAGGGAAAATGAGTCTGTACATGTTCGGTACAGAGGCAATTTTTTTCCATATGCGTTTGAGCTAAGATTAACTCAGTGGATTTGGGGGTACTGGCTACATTAGTTTTAGACTAAGAAGTTCTTGTTCAGGGCCAGCTGTGTTTTGGATTCGGGCAGGGCTGCACTGAGGGCCTTGCTGGTTGCCTGGACATCTGCTCTGCTCCGCCAAACCTATTCCAAAGTGTGGGGGTTGGGCAAGCCAGGGTCACAAGCAAAGCTGTGGGGACTCCCGCAGCATTGTCACACATGAAGGCCCTCGGCCATGCCGCATCCTGCATGCTGGGGCCGCTCAGGCATTCAGCTGGCACTGATTGCATTGGAGAGGAGCACAGAGCCGGGAAGCCTGACCCGGTAATGAGTATTGGAGAGGCAGCCTGGGGCGACAGGAGAGAGCCAGGCACAGGACAGAGACAATTCCCTGGCTCAAAAGCGGAGCTGAGCTCCCCAGGAGGCAGGTGGGGCTTTAGTTAGGACACCAGCAAAACAGAAGCACAAGAATGAAAAAAAAAATTCCTCAAAATCTTGATTTTGCCATAAAGATATAGGACAGGTTATTCTGACTTTAGCACAATCCATGCATCCCCTTTTTAGGTATTTGTTGACTTTAGTAGACCTACACTAGCCTGGGCAGTTAGGGCTTCCCCACTACTAACACTAGCAGAGAAAGAGGCTGGCCACGGGTCCCAGGAAGGAGGATGGAGAGGGAAAACTGCTCCAGGCTTTGGGGTGTCAGGAGAGGTCCATGTTTTCCCTCCTGGGAGCTCAGCTGTGGCAGCATTCTAGTGCCTTCGTTACTTTACATGCTGCTCTGATAAAATACCCAACACACACATCTGAGAGGAAGAGAGGACTTATTTTGGCTCCTGGGTCGAGTGGATGCCATCCAAGATGGTGGGGAAGGCTTGGTAACGGGAGCATGAGGTGGCTGGTCATGATGCATCTACATGTATAGGCAAGAGTCAGAAAGAAATGAATGCTCGCACTCAGCTAGCCTTCTCCTTTTTATTCAGCCCAGGTCCCTAGTTCATGGCATGGTGCAGCCCACATTTGGGATGGGTCTTCCTTCCCTAGTCCAATTTTTTAGAAGTATTCTCGTAGACATAACCCACAGGTATGTCTCCATGGTGATTCTCAATCCAGTCAAGTTGACAATAAAGGTTTACCATCACACTGCCCGGGGTATGGCCGACCTCTTCTCCAGCTTCTCCAGATCCCTCTGTGCTCCTTCCTTCTCCTTTAGCCTCCCCTCTCAACCTGGAGAGGCTCATCTAGAGATTTCCCTGACACGGCCTTTCCATGGTCCTCCCCCTCTACTTCAGGCCTGGAGCATCGTTTTTGACATCTCCATCCGTTACATCTTTAATTTGCCTTCTTAAAGGTTGTTCCCAAGGAAGCACTCCCTAATATGACCTCTGGTTCTTGACTCAAGCCCATGCATGTCTCATGGTCCCTGTGGGTCACACCATGTAGTTCAGTGTCTACCACCACCCGTGGTGGATGAGTACTGTTGACCTCTGTTTCCACTCCAGCTGATAGGGTTCAGGATCCACTACCCCAAGCACAACTTCAGGAGAGTAGAACACATCACCCTAAAACATACCATTGTGACCTGAAGATTACATGGAGTTTACCTTCAGAGGTGACAGACACTGGTGTGATGGTTTGAATAAATGTCACCATAGTGTCTGGCATTTTAATGTTTTTCCCCATTCAGTGGCCCTGTTTGGGGAGACTTAGGAGGTGTGGCCTTGCTGAAGGAAGTACGTCACTGGAGGCAGGTTTGGGGAGCTTAAAGACTTGGCTATTTTGAGTCGGCTCTCCCTACATCTTGTTTTCTGTGAGATGTGAGCTCTCAGCTGTTGCTTCAGACACCATATCTGCTGATTGCCACCATCCTTCCCCACCATGGTAGTGACAGACTCTTATCCCTCTGGAACCTGAATCCCCCAAATCCCTTCTTTCTATAAGTTGGTCTTGGTATTTGATTACAGCAATAGAAACCTTAACAAATACAACTAGGGAAGAATAACCCTCTTATAAGAGAGCCTGACATCACTAAAGGAAATCTCTATATATCAGAGTGGCCCCATCTCCACACCCGGGCAGGGACAATCACTTATTGGGTACACCGGCCCACACGGAAGGCACCTACACCAACCTGCCTAACAAAGCTAGCCCCATTGGACGGTCAGCTAGGTCTTTGCTTACGCCCTTCTTCCTCTGCTCTGGACACACAGGGTATTGAAGCCCGAAGTTTGGCCTGCTTTCCATATGTGCTCATCCTTCTGGCTCATCTCGTGGATAAATGTTTCAGAACTTCTGATTTCTGTTCTCTTCCCGAACTGCCTTGCTACAGGAGGTCCCAGTGTAGCCCCAGGAAGAGTTGTTGCAGAACTTTTCCTGGGGAGGTTTAAAGAAACATATTTACCCCAGACAGGTCACCAGTGATAAACCAAAGAAACAGTACCATCCAAGCCCACCTGGGTGAACCAATGACTTCATTGGAATCACAGGGGCATGGGTGACTCAAAGGTAGTGGAGTCACCAAAAAGGCCTGTCCCAGCATGGGTGACTGTGGCAGCTGGTTTCTCTGTCAACTTGCCATACGCTAGAGTCATCTGGGAAGAGGGCACAATGGAGAAAATATCCCCACCAGGTTGGCCGATGGGCAAACTGTTGGTGCATTTTCTTGACTGATGATTGATATAGGGGGGCCCAGCTCACTCTGGGTGGTGCCACCCCTGGGCTGGTGGTCCTGGGTGCCTTAAGAAAGCAGGCTGAACAAGCCACGGGGAACAAGCGAGTAAGCATGGCTCCTCCATGGCCTCTGCAGCAACTTCTGTGTCCAGGCTCCTGGCCTGCTTGAGCTCCTGCTGTGACTTCCATGGATGATGGACGGTGATGTGGAAGTGTAAACTGAAATAAACCCTTGTGTCCCTACGTTGCTTTGGGTCATGGTGTTTTATCACAGCTGAGATAGCAATGGCTCATGGAAGCAGCTCTAGAGTTCTGTCCCCCAGTCAACCTTCCACTTTCTATATACTCTAGCACTTCCAAGACCACGTGGGGCAGAGAGAAGCTCAGATGAGAGCCCCTTTCTATGAGGGGACATTAAAAGCCTCAATATCAGTACCAGAGAACTGGCAGTCACTGTGCTTTTCTTCTGTACTTCATCGCCATAGTTAAGGGCCAAGGTGTTCCGTAATTCTGTCTCATGTTGGCCCACAGTCACATGACACCGGGAGGCACTAGCCTCCACCACCACCGTCCCTGTCCCATAAGCATCTGCCCTTTATTGGTTGGTCTTCACACCGTGTTTTCTTGCAGGTCTAACGCTTTGGTCGGTGTCTTCGTTGTTAGGTCATGCTCTAGCCGCCTCTCTCTCTCCCAGAAATCAGGCCAGGCCCCTGCTATGAAGAGTAGCGCATACAGATCTTGGGGAGGAAAGGAAGCCCAGCCCCTCCCCCAGACAAGTGCAAGGTGTTCACTTTCTTCAGCCCCTTCCTGTCTATGTACCCACCCCTCTGCCTCAGAGGAATAATCTCTCTCTCGTCAAATGAAATGTTGCCCGATTCTAGAATTAAAAATTAGTTCTTTCACATTTGTCCACTGACATGATCCACTCTCACAGAGGCCTGAAGGGCGACTCAATGGGTAAAAGCGTTTGCTTTGGGATCCTGATGCCCTGAGTTCTATCCCTGGAACCAGCTTAAAGGAGAGAGAGAGAACCAACCTCACAGAGTGGTCCTCAGGCCTTTACATGTACGTGTGGCATGCACACACCCACTTCCACTCTCACAGGAGTACACACAATATTAAATAAATTGAAGATTTTAAGTGGCTAATCCAGTTTCTATAGAGGGCAAAAAATCCACTCATTCTCCAGGGAGGAGAGGGGGGACGCTATGGTGGTTGGTTTCGATGTCAACTTGTCACAAATTGGAATCACCTGAGTAGGTACTCTCACCCGAAGAGTTGTCCTGATTACCTCACTGATGTGGGAAGGCTCACCCCAATGCTGGTGGCACTTTCTGGTAACAGCCCAGATAAAAACGGGTATGTCAGAAGGAAGATTATCTGCCTTTTGCTTGACGCCTTCACTCCTGACCTCTGGTTGATTTCCCCTGTTCCTGCTGCTGCTGCTGCTGCTGATTCCTTCACTGACATCTCAACCAGCATGTCCAGGCTTCCATCAGTGAGCAAGGGCCAATGGCTCGCTGAGTACTTTCCAGGTTTTAGACACCAGATTGGGACCTGCCGGGGCACCCAGCCTTGTGGACCCAGTGACTACTGGGCTGTCAGCCTCTCAGGGGTGAGAGCACTGTTGTTACTATTTTACCATAAGCTGATTTCATAATAGAGAATTTATTTATATATGATAAATTATTTACATCCTATATGTGAGGTAAATAATATATATCCTATTAGTTCTGTTCCTTTAGAAACCCCTGATGAACACAGGGGCAGTTCTCCTGTGATGCCAGTGATTTCTGAAGAGTCCACCATTCTTCGACACTGTTATGTTGGGGACCTCCACAACACGAGCCATGGTAGATTCAGATCTGAGCACCAAGTCCTGTAAAACCTCCTTATCAGTCTTTTTAAGACCATATTTTCCTATCTCAAAACAAAATCACCTGGAGAATCCAGATCCTATATATTCACATGTGACGAGTCACACTATTAACCTATGGATGCTGAGAGAAGCCGTGGGGAAAAGAAGCCACTGTTTGCAAGTCTCCTTTTGCTGGTGTGTGACCAAGGCCAGATCTGGGGACCAGCCAGGTCACTGGTCCTGAAATGGCCTTCCAAACAGGTCTATTGGCTAGTTGTCAAGAAAGACTGGAGAATCAGCCACTTGACCTCTTCCAGTCTGTCCCTGCTGATTTGGCCTTTTTGGCTTTCATTTCCATTTCCTACCTTCAGAATATTCTCCTTGTTCAAAATGTTGAGTGTCCTATTAAATAAATCATTTATGTGTCATTCAAGAAGGCAAGCATTCAAGGTAGAGGGGACACACACACACACACACACACACACACACACACACGCCCAAGCCCTAGTTCCCCTTAGAGTCCTCTCAGGTCACAGTTGTCCTGAACCTTGGGAGTGGCATTGTGGTGGATACAGACACATTTCTGTTCCTTCCAGGTAAGGTCATCCTGATGGGACCCAGGATTTAACTCTGCAGAAAATCTGGAATCTTATCACTGTTTTGGGGTTTGCAAGGTGGGTTTGGGGCATGGGTTCTGAGGGTACCCTCTAGGGGGCTGTCACTGTTAGAGAAGAACAAGAGAAGGTCACCCCTTGCAGGAGGCCACAGAATCTCTGCATCTCTGCCCAGGGTGTGCTTTAGAAGGATCTCTGATGCATCACAATTAGGGGAGAGAGAGAGGGAGAGAGAGAGAGAGAGAGAGAGAGAGAGAGAGATTGGCACTGGTAGCATTAGTTATTATTATTTAATTTATTTGGCCAAAGAGCTCTGTTAGAGAAGCCGAGAATGTGGGACATGCTAAGAAAGACACCCAAGCAGGGTGCTGAGAATATGCCAACTTGGGACCAAGCAGAAAATGCCACTTATTTTAGCTACTGCCCCCGAGACAGGAAAGGCAGACCTGGGTCTCAGGAAATGACAGTGTCCGTACTCAGGCTACTTCTTTTTTAAAAGGCCAAGGGTAGGGCCAGAGAGGACCTAGCAGGTAAAGGTACTTGCTGTCAATCTCCAGAACCTCCGTGGTAGAAGGAAAGAAGAGACTCCTGCAAGTTATCCTCAAACCCCCACATAAACCTCACCCACACACAACTAAACACATGTAAAAGAAGAGTTTAAATGACCGAGGGGACAATGTCTTGAGAGCTCAGACTGGATTTTATTCATCACTCCCGTGGTCATCCCAGGCCACCAAGAGCTTCCAAGAATAACTCTTTAGGGAGCCAAGCCTTCCACCATAACACATGGTCAGAACTTGAGGTTACTCATTTGGAGGTAATTGGGATTTTAAAACCATCTTCTCAGTGTTGCTCAGCCCGGACCCTCCAGAAGGTGGCAGCAGCGAGACTCTGCCCAGTGGTTCCCTCCTGTTGGGATGGGTGTGACTTTTCACAACCTGTCAAACTGCTCCTCTTGGGTAGAATAGTCAAGGCAGGAGGAGTGTTTGGTTAAATACTATTGAGTCAGAATGTGGGGAAATAGGAAAGCCACGCTTTTCCTGAGCCTTGATCTAATTCAAGTGCTGTGTGTTTACACCCAGTTTCCAGGCAGCCTATGATGTCTAATCCTTTGACTTCTGGGAAGAGTACAATGGACTGTGGAACTGAAACTACTAATGCAGGTTACTGGTAAAGGGGGGGGTGTCTCTGAATATTTTGGGTGTCTCAGAAATGACACCAGCCTTTTCCTTAGACTTTATATTCCACTGGCAGTTCAAGAGTTCATTTTATTTCTAGAATAGAATCACACACGCTCTTGTTAATATAAATAGACTGACATACAAATCCAACTATTATACAAAAATGCATATATGTGTAAATGCAGGCATTTATAGTCTAGCATATTTTTCTAATCAAAAGATACTTAAGACGTGTACTTAATTACATAGTATTTGAGATAATATGTATAAGTCATGGTTTTTACAGTCAACCAACCACAGATGAGAAATATTTTTTGGGAAAAAAATCCAAAATGTTACTGTTATCAGTTAGGTTTTTTGTGCCAACCTGACACATGCCAGCATCATCTGAAAAAAGCAATCTCGGTCGAGAAAATTAAGCCATCAGACTGGCCAGTAGGCAAACCTGTACAGTATCTTCATGATTAATGATTGACATGGAAGGAATCCAGCCCCCTGTGGACAGTGCCGTCCCGGGACAGGTGGTCCTGGGTGGTATAAGAAAGCAGGCTAAGTAAGCCATAGGGAGCAAGCTAGTAAGCAGCACTCCTCCATAGCCTCTGCATCAGCTCCTGTCTCCAAGTTCCTACCTCAAGTTTCTTTTCCCACTGTCCTTGATGATGGACCATAATTTCAAAGTGAAATAAAGCCTTCCTTCCCCAAGTTGCTTTTGGTCATGGTGTTTATCACTGCAACAGAAAACAAGATAAGACAGCTCCCAAAGCAACGTTTGAGGTTGCCATACCCTGAGCCCTATGCTGAATCCACGAAGACACAGTGCTCTGTAGGTGCCTAACATGCTTCACATTATCCAGGGATGATGGAAAACGTGCTGAAGGGTTTATGGAAGTTCCCGGCAAATGGGTTTTCTAGGAGGGACCTGGGCACCTGTGGGAGTCCTCAAGCCTGTGGGTGACTGTGTTTGCACAGATGTCTGCTGTATTAATGTGAGTCACAGATCCTGCATAGTACACGAATTCATTGAGCTTAATTTCACTTTCTATTAAGACTGTAAGTGGCTCCAGTTGTGGTGATGCGCACACACACACACACACAACCACACACACACGCGTAGGATTTGCTGAAGGAGGCAGAGGCAGAAGGATTATGAGTTTGAAGCAAGCCTGGGCTACACATTTTGGGTTGGAGAGATGGCTCAGCAGTTAAGAGCACTGGCTGCTCTTCT
>CABHPH010127470.1:0-41306 GCA_902168325.1 Peromyscus nudipes
TCATCTTAATACTAAAAGAAGAAAATTAGAACATCCATGAAAGCCAGCTGGAAGCACTACCAAGTCTGATGACAATGTATTGCAAACATCATGTAAAACATACTTTTACTCTTCCATATAGAAGAACCTATTAATTTGTTTTAATTAAAATTTCTAAAATTAATTTTTAAATTTTAATAGTTGGATTATGCCATCCTGAGAAGTAATAATCTCATGTCCAACCACATTGGCAAAGGACCCTATTATATTCTGCTGTTGCCTTTCACTTTGCTTCTTATATTCCTATTCACTTGAACAATATTATTAAGTTCTGAAGTTGATTATATGTGTTCTTTGTGAACAGGAGCCGGGAACATTTTAGACAGCTAAAAATAAGGTTCTCTTTGGCTCTAAGTGAAACACTTACACCTCTTCTCCCCTCTGACAAATATTCACTGAGTATAAAAGTGCTCACCTTTAAATGTGCTCTGGAAATTAAGAATTAGCTTGGTGACAGTTAAAACTTTTGGATCCTGCCTTTAATGTATCATTTTAATATTGTGCTTTCCCACTCACAAACTTAAATTCATTTGAAGCACAATCAGTCATTATTATGAGTAGAGGAACAATGCTTACTTCTGTTTTCTTTTACGGGATAAACTAAAACAACGTTCAGTATAAAAAAAAACAGATTTTCTGACTGCTGGTAACCTGAAGTAAATTGTATGGGGTCTAATTCCTTTAAATTTAATTTTTAAGAATTTCATGTATGAGTTCTGTACTTATATAATTTCCACTCCCTCTTTCCCTCATCTGATGCCTCCCAGTTCCCGAAATTCCCTTATAAGCTAATTTTTAAATGTAATAAATGTACTCCAAACTTAAAGGTGGTGACTTTTGAAAGTAAACATCCATAATGGCTAAACATATTCCTTTATTTTGTTTATTATATATATATATGTGTGTGTGTGTGTATAAAATGTATATGTATATATTTACTATACTACTTAAATACTACTACAAATTAATATGTAGTCAATGAACTTCATATAACATACCAAGCATTTTTTTTTACTTTCAGTTTACTGTTTTGTGGAATTCCTGAGTGTGTAAGTGAATGGGTCTGTTTCATGTGCTGTCTCCTTGACTCTTTTCCTTCTGTTTGTTTGTTTTGTCCAATTCCAATGTGTTAGTTTGGTGTTTTCATTACATTTTAATTTACTATATTTTGTTTTATTACTATCCCTTTTAGGCCAGTTTGTAGCGTGAATCTTAAAAGATCTTATTAATAAAAACAAACCTGGAGCCAGGTATTGGGATGAATGCTGAAAGATCAGAGAAGCAGAACAAGCCACAGCTAACCTCACCTTGCCAATTCCTCAGCTGATCCTGTTTCCTCAGACTGGAAGCCTCTGTGTCCTTAACCAAATGGATCTCAGCTGAACAGCTTCTCGAAAACCTGAAGCTTAGCCAGCTAGTTCCTGGTTTTCAAGCCTTATATACCTTTCTGTTTCTGCCATCACTTCCTGGGGTTAAAGGCATGTGTCACCATGCCTGGCTGTTTCCAGTGTGGCTTTGAACTTACAGAGATCCGGTGGATTTCTGCCTCTGGAATGCTAGGATTAAAGGTGTGTGTGCTACCATTGCCTAACCTCTATGTTTAATATTGTGGCTGTTCTGTTCTCTGACCCCCAGACAAGTTTATTAGGGTGCACTATATTGGGGAACACAATATCATCACACCAGTTTGTTTTTAATAAGAGACAGAAAAGGAGTGAATCTGGATGGGAAGGGAGATAGGGAGGAACTAGAAGGAGTAAAGGGAAGATAAAATATATTCAGGATATATTTTGTGAGAAAACAAACTTTTTAAAGAAAGGGAAACATATATTTACAATTCGTATATCCTATAGATAATGGGAAAATCTACTACAACATTTAAAACCATTAGATGCTTCATCTGACTCTGTGAGTTTTATGCATAGGGTCATTTTTATGTTCTTATATATTTACACTGATAGCTCTTGTATTTTGATTCCATGCAGATATACTGAATTCAATTAGCATATGTCCAGAGACATGCGGAATCTTCGTCTCCATTGTCTGTAAGATTCAAAGCTGAGATATATGTCATTTTTCCCCAAACTACTCCTAGTCACATAGTTCTTATGAAGGTACCCTGAAACTATTCCTGGATTCTCCCGGCTGACAGGTTACTTTGATTTTGTTTCTGCTAATGTGGTATCTAACATGATTTCAGTCCTACAAAGTTTTGACCACATGGTTCTTCTCTTACCACCTTTAACCATTATTATTTTTAATGTGTTGCTTCCTACTTCCTGGTTTGTAAGCTGGATTCCAACTTTGAAGCAACTTTACTCAAAGTATCCTCAAATCCCTGGGATAATTGCACTGTCCAGGGTCCTTTAAAAGTCCATCAGCCCACTTCAAGTCAAATATCCTTTGCTATCCTTTTCCTGTCCAGGTCCTGTTCTTCTTGTCCTCTGTTTACTGTGTCTGAGCACAACTTCTGAGTTTGTATAAAGCAGAAAGCACAGATTTCAGAGAGATGGCAGCTGCTTACCACTAGAAAGTAATGAAAATACAATTTATGTGAAAGAGCAGGCAAGGAGTCAATCACTGGAGTGCCTGACAGGCAGAATGAAAATGGATCCTGAGTAACTTCAGCTTAGAGCAGAGTCAAAGATGATCAGACAGGAGTAACTAAGGAAGGAGGCATGAGAGACAACACCGGATGATCCTATATTCCTATTTGATCTACGATAAAAAGAAAAGGAGAAATTCCCAATGCATGATTCTGGGGAAGCACCAGGATCAAGAAATTGCTTGTTAATAGTTTTAGGCTCAATTAGTCTTAAAAATCATGACTGTCCATGACTTATGATAATTTTCAAGGTATCAAATGGTTTGGTATCCAAATTAGAGACATATACCAATATAAACTCTAAGTACCTAAATGAAGTAGTTAAACTGTATGAGATGTACATAAATAAAACAAACTCAATTACCTATGGAGAAAAATTAAAAAGAATGAGGAACTTGATGTAACGAAGACAAACTTCTATCTACTCTATGATTGCCTAGGGCTTTCTTGATTATCTACTTCTGTAACACAAAGTAATGTGAGCTCCAGCATGGGATCTGAGCCTCCTGGCTAGCTGTCTGCAGACTCTCCTTATTAAAGAGCAAGGTGGTAAATGTTATCATTGTTCCTTTCTAAGAAACAAGAAATTCTCATTATACAGAAAAATGTGATTTGACTATAATTTTCCCCTGACACCCATGTAAAAACTATTTTTATTCATTAAAAATAAATTTGATCATGGTTTCTACGAAGATCACTTCTTGTTTTGAAAACTGAATCATTTCCTGGATGGAGCGATGATTTAAATCCATGCTTGTGTGTGTCAGCCATCACCTTCATTAAACAGCTGGTTGTACATGTTTCACTAGTGACAGTAAGAAGCTCAGGTTATAATTCCATACAGATGAAAATCTCAAGCGGTTGAGGTAATGCCTCCCCAGTATAGGTCCTATGACTTGTAAGCTGAAACTGTAATAGCTAAGAGACGGCTCTGAGATGCATCAGGATTACATGAGAAAAGACAAGAGTTATGGCACATATTGTATGGCTTAAGAAAAATCTTTTCAACAAGCAATACACAAACATAATGTGATAACTTGAGAGATCCATGTAAGTCTATTAGCTTAAAAACCTAAGACAGTCACATCAATGAATGAATGAAATTTCTATGCAATCAAAATTTAAAATTTTACCATGAGGATCTACATTATGTGTTTCAAAGATTCTTTTAGTAGTATATTTTCATGTTGTATCTGTTCTGTAAATTTTTATTGTTTGTGTGTACACATAAAACCCTTTATTTTACTTTAATGTATCAGAAAATAGAACACACTGAAAGAGGATCATAGGACGTTGAGAGAAGTAGGGAGGCAGTACAACATGGAAAACCCATTATAGGCCGGGCGGTGGTGGCGCACGCCTTTAACCCCAGCACTCGGGAGGCAGAGCCAGGTGGATCTCTGTGAGTTCGAGGCCAGCCTGGGCTACCAAGTGAGTTCCAGGAAAGGCACCAAAGCTACACGGAGAAACCCTGCCTTGAAAAACCAAAAAAAAAAAAGAAAAAAGAAAAACACATTATAAATTCAGGCCCTGGTTATTCTAATGAGAAATTGATTTTAATGCAAGTAAAAGAATGCTCAAGGTATACTATCTATTTCTAATTCTGACATATTGTCCATATTTTTAGGAGATACCACTGTGAAATGTGACTCATTGTGCCTGCAAATGAGTACTGAGAAGTACATGTAGTGCATATTTGTGGGGTGTGTGTGTGTGTGTGTGTGTGTGTGTGTGTTCAGTGTGGGTGTATTTTTAACCTCACCCTAAATATCTGATAAAAGCTTTATGTCTGATTCTTACATTCATCTAGCTTAATAACTAACTAAAAAATCTATTCAGAAAAAGAAATGATAAGAGAATACTTGACAAGATCTCAAGCTGCAGCTTCAACATACTCCTTGTGACTGAGACATGAGGATGTCTGTGTCAGCTCTACCAAAAACCTTCTCTCATATAACATGACTAAAGATGAGTGCATCCAATAGACAGGTTCCCAGTTTGGATCTAAAACTAAATCTTCCACTACTGTATTTACTTCCTAAAGCTGCATGACTAGTTAGCAGATGGAGGAAATCAAACAAGGAGTTTATTTTACCACATTTCTGTAGAATTCAGAAAGAGTATCACACAATACACCATACTTTATTGGTGACTCAGGTTTTCCTTGACTGCTTAGACTCTGGGGCTTGTTCCTTGGTGTCCCTTAGCCTGTAGATCCACCACTCCAATTATCACACTGTCTTTTAGGATGATTGTTCTAAGCTTTTATTCATTCTAGATAAGCATGTAAAGGCAAATTCATTTTATCTTCCAGAAAAAAAGTTAGTCTCCTTTACAACTTAAAGGTCTCATTGTAGGCTGAGATTTTCCAACCCAGCAGCTGCTTCCAAATTACCACACTGAGGCTTATATTACTTATAAATGCTCAGCCAATAGCTCATGCTTATTACTAACTTGATCTTAAACAACTTAAATTAACCCATTTCATTAATCTACAATCAGCCACGTGGCTCAAGGATTTACCTGAACTCCAGCATGTCCTGCTCCCTCTGCAGCTCATGGCAACTCCCTGAGTCTGCCCTTCCTCTTCCCAGATTTCTCCTTGTTTGTCTCTTGCACTCAATCTCTGCCCAGATATTGACCAATCAGATTTTTATTAGCCAATGAGTAATAATTATTCATAATGTGATAAAATAGATTGTCCCACAGCCTTTCACCTTTTTTGTCTAAATAAAAGAGGAATGTTTTATCTTTAACATAGTAAAATTGTATGCAATAAAAACAGGTATTAAATAAGAATTACAGTTATAATATCTAGTCTATTTCTATTTGACAAAATTAAAGGAAGTATTTTATTATCTATCTTATCTTGGTGAGTCTAAAGTTTTGTACCTAATTTACCTTTCATCATAATTGAGGAAAACTAGAACTATAACTATCTAGTCTTCAGTTTTATCAAAGACTCCATAAGTATGTAATGTTACCTAATGACAGGGACATCAGGACACCTGGACAGTCACTCAAAATTCCCCTCTAACTTTTAATCATCCCAGCTCTGCCCTACAGACCTAGCATATCTGACAGACTTTCCTGTGAAGCAGTAAATTTTGAAGGACTATCCTACCTCACGTTGGCAAAGTTCAGCAGTCACTTTTCTTCTGTCCTCCTGGTCCAGTTTGGACAGTAATTGTCAGTAGATGTGGCAAGGGCATTTTCTTTGCCCATATGGCTAGCTTTTGCCATAAAGAAAGCAAACTCCACATGGTGCTTCTTCAATGCCCATCATCTCTGAAGTAGATTGGTGCTGCCAGGAGCAGACATGTCTCACTGCCATGAAAAGCCTTAGGTTATTAAACATAATAAATGCCATATTCTATAGATCTTTGAAATGTTTGAAGACGAACTATCTAAATATATTTGTGTATGACTTTGAAAACAACCTAACATGACTATAAGTTTGACTACTATTTTCTGTATTTCTTAATTATACATTAAATTTTTTAAATGAGCTACAAAAACATAATGCCACACACAATAGTAGAAATATACATACATTATAAAAATTAACTTTAAACATGTAACAATAAACCAACTAGAACCTCACAGATGTTCAGTAACCCTAATTTAAGAAAATAAGATTTCAAAACAAGTTTTCTAAGAGAGATATTTTAATCCTCCAAATAGGAAATTCAGAATGAATATGTGTCCAAAAGTTACCAGATTTTAAGTATATTTAATTAGAAATTCCATCCCTCTATTTACTTACCTATATGTCCTTGCCTCTACCTCTTTCTTATTTATATGTACCAAGTAAATACATGTTAAAATAAATGGCTAACTATATTTCTAACTTTGCAATATGTGTATTTGTGATTCCCTTGTTTTTACTTAAACTAAAACCATTCCCCATTTCCTATTTGTGTGCATGTGCTATTCTGCTGAGCACAAATTTATCATAATATCTAACACCATTGTTTTTAGTGATTATAACTCATTTTTCAATAAATTATATCCAGCAATTCCATGTAATTATTGATGTGTTATCTATCTACCTATGTATCTATGTATGTATCTATCAACCTATGTACATATTTATCTATGATTCAATTTATGTACATATATGTGTGTATGTATATACAATAGATATATGTATATATGTATCCATATATGTATTTATATATATATATACACGTATCTACATATTATCTTCTATCTACCATCTATCTTTCTTCCAACCATTTCATTTCCAATTTATCTTTATCTTGTTAATTTTAGTCACTGTATCATTTTAACTATGCTATACATGTTATTGTTTTAAAAGTTTATATTTCACATACAGAAAGATACATTTTGATCTTTTAAATTTTATTACAGTGAGTTTAAATATATTCTCAAAATTCATTTGAAAAACTTGATAGTTTATGATTTCTGAATAAACATGGCCTTCACTTTTATTTGTCATTCCCTGTTGGTAAAGCAACATTTTAAACCAAAGCCACATCCTGTAAATCAGAGTGAGAGCTATAAAATGAGCAGCAACAAACTATCTCTTAGGAATGAAGTTAGTGCATCTCATGCAGCACTGATGAAAATGTGAATTATTATAATTGCTATATTCTACACAGAAGGCAATGTGGAAATGGCTGTGAAAATTGAAACTATAAATATACTGAAATTTACTTCTTAGAGATCTGTTCCATCTTATCTAAATAAATAAGGTCAGCATAATCAAAGTGTTTATAGGTGATAGTTTATTTATACCATCACTTATTTGTAAAATATCTAAATGCCTAATTACAATCCTAGACATGATAAAATACATGGATTAGATATGATTTATATTAAATAGATTTTAAGTATGCACATAGGAAATATGTGAACAACACATAAAAATAGTATTATGTTTGATGTACACACATTATATAGAACTCAGTCTATTATATAGAACTCAGAATCTCAGCTTTGAGATATGCAATAACCAGTCTGCTAAAAAAGAAAAAAAAATCTTGCCTGGTTACAGTAAATGGCCAGTTCAGACTCCATATCCTCATGATAAAGAGTTTTAGCCAAGATCATCCTGGAAGATTCCTCAGAATTTCCATTGTACTAGGTTTCTAGTTCATCCCGAAGATGTTCCCAATTCTAATTGTCTCTCCTATTACTCTCTCCCTCTACCTACCCTGACCTGATCCCTCCTGTTTCCATCCCTACCCACCCCCAGTCTCTGACTCTTTTGCCTGATTTTGGAACCCTTTCCTCCTACTGAGTTGCCTTATCCAGCCTTAATATGAGGGGAGGAACCTAGTGATATTGCAACTTAATATGCCATGTTTAGTTGGTATCCTTGGGAAGCCTGATCTTTCCTAGAGGGAAATAAAGAAGGAGTGGATGGGGTTGGGGTAGGGTTGGGGTAGGGAGTGGAATGGAAGGGGAATCTGTGGTTGGGATGTGATATGTGAAAGAAGAATAAATTAAATATAAAAGAAATGAGCAAATTAATAAAATGGCAATTTGATTCATAAGCCACCCATCATATTCTGCATTATTTCTTAGATTTTATTTCTTCACTAAAGAAGTGTCCTTAAAATTGTCCTTTTATAATGTGGTGGTGTGAATGACAGTGTCCTTCATAGGCTCTTAAATTTGAAAACTTGCACCCTAGTTGGTGGAGCTGTTTATAAAGGATTAAAAGGCATGACCTTGTTAAAGGGAGTATGTTACTAGGGGTAGCACTGAGGTTTTGAAGGCCCATGCTAGGCCCAGTCTCTACTTCTGTGCATCATACTTGTGCATCAGCTATAAACTCTCAGCTACTGCTCCGGCACCATGTCTGTTTGCTTGTTGCAAGGTCCCCCACCACAATGACCATGGACTCACCCACTGAAACCATGATCCTCCAATAAACTTTTTTCTTCAAAACATTGCCTTTGTCATGGTAACTCTTTACAGCATTAAAAAAATAACCAAGACAAGTATCTTCATTTGACATTTACACATTGATGACTTATCCACTGCATGAAAAGTTTACATGAATCTTAAGGTAGTAAAACTATAGTTGCACTAATACATAAGGCTTACTAAAATGTAATCATACAATCTGACCACTAAGGGAAAATGTATACATCTATGAAAGGAAATGCAGACATGATTTATTGGAATAAACATAATGGTCAAATTTCTAATAAAAGTGAATAAAATCCAGTATAAAATAGAAGACTCTGTTTCTGACACAGAATTTATTTATTTGCATCATATTTATGTCACTTGCCAATGGTTGATTTGCTTATCCCAAGATTATATTTATATAAATATATTTATATTCATTTTTACACACAAATATTTATGGTAAAAACAATGCAGAAATAAGCATGGCTATAACTCTCACTTTATAACTGATCACATGACTTACTTGGTATCTGCACCTTTCAATTCTGAATTTTCTAATCCTTCATCAAATGTTTAGCTGCATGGTCCTTTATATGGTTGGGTGGGAAAAACTGCCAGTTGTAGAATATTTTTCCTTTTTGTTTACTTGCAGTGATTTTGTTATTACTGTTTTTCCAATGGCTTAAGTCACACGTTCACAACACTAAAATACAGGCTTTGTGTATGTTCCCAACATACCATATTCTGCATGTATATGAAGCACTAAACTTCATCTCATGAGCCACCCCAACACTAATCACCCCAGATAATACCATAAATTTCGTCCATGTTTTCCCCACATCTGTGGATGTCAAGGTAACTAATTAGCATTCTTAACTCCATGCTTGATGAAATCACTGTGTTTCTTGTTGAAGTAGTATATTTCTCTGAAATTAGTACCTCTAGATCTGTGGGTATTAAAATCCCAGGGTTTTAGACTTAGTTTGCTGAGTAACAGTGAGTGGTGACCTTCCCATGTTCAGACCATGGGTCCTGAGCCTGCACGTTCTATCATAGTCAGCATTACACACTGGATATGCCTCCAAGGAAAGTTGTCATGGCCCTTAAAATATTCTCATGTACACAACACTGCAGCTGAGAATTTAAGAAGCTATTTCACTTTTCTATCAAGCCAGCTGCTTCAGGACATTGAAAAGTGTTTCAAGATGAATGAGTTTGATCAATCTCCGTTGAATTCAAATGAATAAATTGAGTCCTTTGAATAACTTCTTTTACTACAAAGTGATATTCTTGTTTAAATTAAAGGCTTTGTAGGACATCAAAATGGTAGATCAGACATATTTTAAGTCCATTGATGGTAATTTTGATAGAAAATTATATGCAGAAAAAGCCAGTTCAAGTCTCATGCATCTATTCTAAGGATTAAGCTCTGCATATTACATGAGGAAACTAGCCCTATGCACAAAAACTGTCACCAACAAATTCTGGGATCACCCAAATAAGTGGTGCCATATTGAATGTTCACTGTTGATCTCTGTTTTGGTAAGAGTGCACATACTTGGTGAGTGGTGATATATGTATTACCAAATCAATGAATAGCCTTCCTCTGTGGCATCCAGTCACTGTTTTTATGAGTATTGTCATGTAATTAGGGAAAGACAGGTTTGTAACCACAGAAGGGGCCATTTCTATCCATTCAAATAAGAACATTCTTCTTTGACAGATGCATCAGGTGAGCATTTTCATGGGATACATAATATCTTCACATCTTTTTCCAGTCCAAAGAGACATCTTTCCCCAAATATTGACTTATCATTTTTTCCTATAATACTCCTTTTTAAAAAATATTTAATTAACATTTTTATTTATTTTACATATTGACCACAGTTTCTTCTCCCACTTCCCCTCCTGTTCCCTCCCCCTGACTCCCATCTATCCCCCTACAAATCCACTTCTCCTCAGCTCCATTCAGAAAGGGGCAGGGCTCCTATGGGATTGAACAATGCATGGCACATAAAGTTGAGGTAGGATGGAGCTCCTCCCCCTGCAAAAAGGCTGGGCAAGGTATTCAGCATGATAAACAGGTTAACCAAGCCAGTTAAGTGCCACTGATAGGCCCTGATCTCACTGCTAGGAGCCTACAGACAGATCAAGCTACACAACTGTCACACACATGCAGAGGGCCTAGGTTAGCCCCATGCAGTCTCCTTAATTATTGGTCCAGAGTCCATGTGCTCCCATGAGCACAGGTCAGCTGTCTCTGTGGGTTCCCCAGTCATGACTTTGACCCTCCCTGGCTCATGTAATCTTCCCTCCCTTTATTCATGACTCCTGGAGCTCAGCCAGGTGCTTGGCTATGGATCTCTGCATCTACTTCCATCAGTTACTAGATAAAGGCTCTCTGACAACAATTAGGGTAGTCACCAATCTGATTACAGTAGATGGTGAGTTCAAGCTCCCTCTCTGCTATTGCTAGAAGTCTCAGCTGGGGTCATCCTTGTGGATTCCTAGGAATTTCCCTGGCACCGAGTTTCTCCCTAACCACGATATTGCGCCGCTCCCCGCCACCCCCCTGCAATCAAGACAGCTCTATCATTACTCTCCTCTATCCTGTCCTTAACCCACTTCCCTCCTGTGCCTGCCCAACCCACTCCCTCAACTTCTCATCCTCTATCCCCCTCACCACTCTCCCCAGTTTTCTCAGGAGGTATCTTCTATTTCCCCTTCCCAGGAAAATCCATTCATTCCTCTTTGGACCTTCTTTGTTATCTAACTTCTCTGGGACTGTGAACTTTAGGTTAGTTATCCTGTATGTTACTCCTAATATTCACTTATGAGTAAGTACATATCATGTTTGTCTTCCTGGGTCTGGGTTACCTCACTCAGAATGATTTGTTCTAGCTCCATCCAATTGCCTACAAATTTCAAAAGGTCATTATTTTTTAAGCTGAGTAATACTCCATTGTATAAATGTACCACATTTTCCTTTTCCATTCTTCAGTTGAGGGGCATCTAGGTTGTTTCCAGGTTCTGGCTATTATGAATAATGCTGATATGAACACAGTTGAGCATGTGTCCTTGTGATATGACTGATATGACTTTGGGTATATGCCCAAGATTTGTATAGCTGGGTCTTAAGGTAGATTGATTCCCATTTTTCTGAGAAACTGCCATATTGATTTCCAAAGTGGCTGTATAAGTTTGCACTCCAACCAGCAGTGGAGGAGTGTTCCCCTTACTCTACATCCTCTCCAAAATAAACGGTCATCAGTGTTTTTGATCTTAGCCATTCTGACAGCTGTAAGATGGTATTTCATAGTCATTTTGGTTTGCGTTTCCTTAATGACTAAGGATGATGAACAATTCTTTAAGTGTATATTGGCCGTTTGAGATTCTTCTGTTGAGAATTCTCTGTTTACATCTGTAGCCCATTTTTAAATTGGATTATTTGGTATTTTGCTTTCTAGTTTATGGAGTTCTTTAAATATCTTAGAGATCAGCCTTCTGTCACATGTGGGGTTGGTGAAGATCTTTCTCTATTCAATAGGCTGCTGTCTTTTCTTTTTTAAATTTTATTTATTTATTTATTTTTGGTTTTTTGAGACAGGGTTTCTCTGTGTAGCTTTGCGCCTTTCCTGGAACTCACTTGATAGACCAGGCTGGCCTCGAACTCACAGAGATCCGCCTGGCTCTGCCTCCCGAGTGCTGGGATTAAAGGCGTGTGCCACCACCGCCCGATTGTCTTTTCTTATTGACAGTGTCCTTTGACTTACAGATGCTTTTCAGATTCAGGTCTCATTTATTAATTGTTGCTCTCAGTGTCTGTGCTACTGGTGTTATATTCAGGAAGTAGTCTCCTATGCCAATGCGTTCAAGGCTACTTCCCACTTATCTTGATTCTCCTTTTGAGAATCTGAGTCTGACCATCCAGTTATGTGACTGGCCAAAGATCAGGAGGAATATAATTATAGTCTAACCAATTGAATTTGCAAGAAAAAATGAACAACCAGGGATGAACTTGAATTCTATCTGCTGAGGGGATTTATTTTCACCATTGTCCTTCGTGGATGTCTCAGGGAGGCTGTGGAGAGGCTGTTGTCCACTCCTTGGTAATATGTGACTATCATTAGAACCATCTTTCATCTAGACCTTATTCTTCTCTTTTTCTGTTGGTTGATTTCAGGAAATTTTCTGTGAGATCACAGGTGGTCGTTGAGAGAGAGAAGCCACCATAACAGGAATGAAGACAGATGACATTTTGGCCAGCTGGTATGATAACTAAATTGTACTTCAAATCCTTCAAAATATAACAATAAAAAACTCCTGAAATAAAACACCAAGAAATCCGGGTCACTATGAAAATGCCAAACCTAAGTATAATAGGAATAGAGGAGGAAAACCAAACAAAAACAAAAACAAAGCACCACCACCAACAAAAACAAACTCAAAGGCCAAGAAAATGTTTTCAATAAACTATTAGGGAAAATTTCCCCAAGCTAGAGAAGGAGATGCCTATAAAAGAACAAAAATCATACAAAACACTAAACAGATTAGACCAGGAAAGAAAGGCTTCTTGATACATAATCAAAATATTAAATGTACAGAACTAAGAAAGAATATTAAAAGCTACAAGGGAAAAGAATAAGTAATATAAAGGCAGACCTGTTGGAATTAAACCTGGTTTCTCAGTGAAGACTCTGAAAGCCAGACGGGATTAGACAGTTGTGCTGTTGAATCTGAGAGATTACATACAGAAGCCCAGACTGCATACCCTGCAATACTTTCAAAACAATAGATGGAGAAAATAAGAAAGTCCATAGTAAAGCCAAATTTAAACAATACCTATTTATAAATCCAGCCCTCCAGAAGGTACTAGAAGGAAAACTACAACCAAAGGAGGATAACTCCACCCACTAAAGCATAGGCAATAAATAATCTTATACCATTAAATCAAAAGAAGCAAAGCACACACACACACACACACACACACACACACACACTCTACCACCACCCACCAGCACCACCACCACCAGAAAATAACAGGAATCAACAATCATTGGTCATTGATATCCATCAATATTAATGGTCTCGATTTCCCAATGTAAAGGCACAGACTGAGAAAATGGATGCAAAAACAGGATCCATGTTCCCAACTTTCAACACTTCAACATCAAGGATAGACATTGCTTCAGGGTAAAGGGTTGAAAAAACATTCCAAGCAAACAAACTTAAGAAGCAGTGGTCATAGCCATTTTAGTAAGTGACAAAATAGACATCAAAACAAAATTAATCAAAAGAGATAGGGAAGAAAAATATATGCTCATCAAAAGAAAAATCTACCAAGATTACATTTCAATTCTTAACATCTATATGCCAAACACAAGGGTACCTATGTTTGTAAAAGAAACATTAGTACAGCTTAAATCACATATTGACACATACACACACTGATAACAGAAGACATCAATACCTGACTCTCATCAATGGACAGGTCATTGAGAAGAAATCTAAACAGAGAAATGGTGAACTTAACAAATGATTTAAACCTAAAGGACTTAAAAGATATTTACAGAACATTTTACCTTAACACGAAAGAATAAAAATTCTCTGCATTTCATAGATCTTTTTCCAAAATTGACCACATAATCAGACACAAAGGAAGTCTCACATGTTAAAAAAAAATTGAAATGTCTCCCTGCATCCTATCATACCACCAATACTTAAAACTGGATATCAACAACAGTAAAACCAGAAAGCTAACAAACTCATGGAAACAGAACAATTCTCTACTGAAGGAAAATGGGTCAAGATGGAAATGAAGAAAAAATAAAGGACTTTATAGACTACAAGGAAAATGAATACACACCATTCCCCCAATTTATGGAACACCATGAGTGGGATGTTAATAGAAAATTTCATAGCACTAAGAGGCTACCTTGAAAAAAATGGAGCAGTTTAACAGCACATCTAAAAGCTCTAGAACAAATAGTAATCACACTTAAGGGAGGTAGACAGCAAGAAATTATCAAACTGAAGGCTGAAATCAATAAAATAGAAACAAAGAGAACATTACAAAGAATTAGTCACACATTAAGTTAGTTCTTTGATAAAATTAACAATATTGACAAAACTGTATCCAAACTAACTAAAAGACATAGAGAAAATATCCAAATTAACAAAATTAGAAATGAAAATGGGAACATAATAACAGACACCGAGGAAATCCAGAGAATCATAAGGACATACTTTTAATATATGCTACTAAATTGGAAAAACTAAAATAAATGGATAATTTTCTCAATACCTACTGCTTACCAAAGTTCAATCAAGATCAGATAAATTAAACAGACCTACAACCCCCAAAGGAAGAGAAGAAAGCCTAAGGCCAGAAAGCTTAACACAGAATTGTAGCAGAATTTCAAATAAGAGTTAACACCAATACCCCTCAAATTGTCCCACAAAATAGAAACCAAAGGAGCATTGCCCAATTCATTTTATGAGGCCACAGTTACTGTGACACCCAAACCACAGAAAGACTCAACAAGTAAAGAGAATTTCAGACCAATTTCTTTATTAACATATGTGGTGGTATTGTGTTCCCCAAAATATTGTGTACCTTAATAAACTTATCTGGGGTCAGAGACGGAATAGCCACAATATGAAACAGAGGTTAGGCAGTGGTAGCATACGCCTTTAATCCTAGCATTCCAGAGGCAGAAATTCATGTGTTCAAGGATACACCCAAGCATGGTGACCCACGCCTTTAATCCCAGAAAGTCAGCCTTTAATCCCAGGGAGTGGTGGTAGAAAGCAGAAAGGTATATAAGGCGTGAGGACCAGAAACTAGAAGCATTTGGCCTGGAGAAGCGGCCTGGAGAAGCATGTGGCTGGTTAAGCTTTCAGGCTTCTAGCAGCAGTTCAGCTGAGACCCATTCTGGATGAGGGCTCGGGGCATCCAGTTTGAGGAAACAAGACCAGCTGAGGATCTGGTGAGGTGAGATAGCTGTGGCTTATTCTGTCTCTCTGACCTTCCAGTGTTCACCCCAATAACTGGCCTCAGGTTTGATTTTATAAATAAGAACTTTTAAGATTCATGCTACAAACATACATGTAAAAACCTCAATAAAATACTCAAAAATCAAATCAAAGAATACATCAATAAGTTCATCCACCATGATCAGGCTTTATCCCAGAGATGCAGGTGTGGTTCAACATATGAAAATCTATAAATGTATTCCGCCATATAAACAAACTGGAAGAAAGAAAAAAACACATGATCATTTCATTAGATGCTGAAAAAGCCTTTGACAAAATCCGACATCCCTTCATGATAAAAGTTCTGGGGAGATTAGGGATACAAGATACATACTTAAACATAATACAGGCAATTTACAGCATTAACATATTAAATGGGGAGAAACTCAAAGCAATCCTATTAAGATTAGTAACAAGACATGGTTGTCCTCTATCTCCATACCTATTCAATATAGGACTCGAAGTTCTAGCTGGGAAAATATGACTTACTGAAGGAGATCAAGTGGTTACAAATTGGTTACAAATTGGAAAGGAAGAAGTCAAAGTAAAATTATTTGCAGATGATACAGTAGTATCATAGTATGGTAGAGATATACAAGTCATCCAAAAATCCCACAAGGGAACTCCAAAATCTGATAAACAATTTCAGCAAAGTTTCTGGATACGAGATTAACTCAAAAAGATCAGTAGCCCTCCTATAAAAGGGCTGTCCTATAAGAGACAAATGGACTGAGAAAGAAATCAGGGAAACAAAGACTTTCACAATAGCCTCAAATAATATGAAATTTCTCGCCATAACTCTAACCAAGCAAGTGTGAGACTTGGATGATAAAGACATTAGGTCTTTGAATAAAGAAATTGAAGAAGATATCAGATGATGGTAAGATCTTCCATGCTCATGAATAGTATGATTTATATAGCAAAAAATGACCATACTACCAAGAGTAATCTAAGGATTCAGTGCAGTTCCCATCAAAATTCTAACACAATTCTTTACAGACTTTGAAAGGACAATTTTCAACTTCATATGAAAAAAACAACAACAAAATAAAACCCAAGATAGCTAACACAGTCCTGAACAATAAAAATCTGCTGGAGGACCCATCATTCACTATTTCAAGTTGTACCACAGAGCTGTAGTAATAAAAAGCAGTTCCTGACATGTGTCCAGATTATCACATGTACATGTTCACATAAATATGTGTTTGCATGTTTCTTCTTATACGAAATGTGTCTATTTTGTTAGAACTATCCCCTTTAATCTACAAAATTTTCTTAATGTTCCGTGTCTACTTCTCTTTGTTCTTAGTTGACTAATATTCCTTTTCCAATGTTTCCAAACTCATCAATTTTATTTTTAGCTAGTATGTTTATAATGTTCTAAACACTAAGAAACGTTATATGTCTGAAGAAATGAAAATAACATTACCCTAGATGTATCCTTATGTATTATAAACACAGTTTAGCTGAAAAAATAAGTGTAGTTATTATCTTATCATTCTTAAATTCAAGGGCATATTTTAAAAACAACTTAAAATTTTGTGGCTATATCTTCATTTACCAGAGAAGCTTCAAAACTTCTACCTTCCATGTTTAAGTGTGTTTCCTTGTAAAACAGCTGACATTCATGGTAAGCATTATTTAAACACAGCAATCATCTGTTTAACTGAGGTCAGCCAGGGCTAGTGGTGCATGCCTTTAATCTCAGTACTCTGGAGACAAAGGCAGGCAGATTTCTAGGAGCTACAGGATAGCTTGAACTATGTAGTGAGACCCTGTCTTGAAAAAAAAATAAAAAAAGATAGATAGATAGATGATAGATATATTGATAGATAGATAGATGATAAACAATTAGATAAAATAATTCAAAACTGAGTTCAGTCATTAAATTTTAAATGTGATTTTGTAAGAAAATACATGCCTCATTTATAACTATAAAAATTATAACTATTCTTACTTACTGTAATTGCTGCATACTTATAATCTCAGACATGCTTTGCTTTATTTACTTTTCATATTTGACAATGCTATTGTTTGGTTAAATTTGTTATTTGTTTGAAATTAATTCTGCAAATTTAACAATGATTATCTTGTATTGGCTTATTCATAATAAACATGACAATAATCTCTTACTTTTCTCAAAATGTTAACATTTATTTCTGCTCCCATCACTTGTTTCTTGTTAACACTTTCTCCTCCACTGAAATGGTACTATGGACACACTGTCCCTTATCCATTTTCTCTCCTTCTTGCTGAGGTAATATAAAGTCTCTAGTATTTGTTGTTTCCAACAGCAGCCTCATAAATTCCTTTTTTTAAAAGGGCTGATAATATTTTCTTTGTCTTCATACTAATTATAAGGAGTCCTTATTTAACATTTATGTTTTCTGAGGATTATAATTATATTTCCTGTTACATCTACATCTGTAATGATCACCAATTGTTGTTTACTGAACTTACAATCTTATTTCACTATTTGTGTTATTCATTGATGTTTGCTTTTAATTCACCAAAATAAAATGTCATACATTGTGAAGTCAAGTTTCCTCAGAGAAATTGAACCCCAAACCCTCTCCACATTTTTTATGTATAATTTCAAGAGTTGATTGAGACTTTGGCTCTTTGGTTGCAGAGATGAGATCAGTCTGCTTTCAGGCAGAATGTCCTCCACTCTTTCCTATGCCGCAGGTACACAATGCTGAAAATGCACTGCTATTATTCTGACCTCAGGTATCAATTACAGACATTCACTGTGTGTAGAATATATTTTGGTTTTGACTTATTGCTTGTCTGAATAATCAAGATTCGAAAAGTTTTCTTGTGAAAACATCTGAGAGGCTGGAGACATGGCTGACAGGTCAAGAGTGATTGCTGCTCTTCCATAGAACAAAGTTGCAGTTCCCAGTACATGCCTATAACTTGCAATTTATGGAAAGGAATGCAAAGTAAAAGAACGATTTCAAAGTTATTACAATAATTCTTCTCTGGCTTGCTTTAACATGCCAAGGAAAATCTCTTAACTCCAAATAATACATAGAAATAATTCAGTAATTGATTAGAAATAGATTAAAAATATGGGTTTCTAAATATATTTCTGGAATTTTAATTCACATTATTTATTTTAAAGTTAATAAGTAACAAATTTAGAATGTTGATTTAGGCATTATAATTTTGTTTTCATAAGTATAGAAAGAAAAAATAAAAGACTCAATTAGTTCTCATGCCTGGTAAGAACCAGTAACATGAAATCTTATGCAATATGTTCTTGGTATGAACTCTGCATCATCAGACTGATGATCATGGTATTTTCCAGACGGAAATTAGAAAACCATTTTATTTCTGGGAAAACAGTTTCATGGGTAAAATGAGGCATGAAAGCACAAAGATCCAAGTTCGTTTCCCAAAGATTATATCATAAATAACAGTATGTCCTTATAATCCCAGTGTTCTGAGGGTGAAGACAAAAAAGAGCTGGGAGCTTGCTACCCAGCTAGCCTAGCATATTTCATGATTTCTAATTCAGTGAGAGTCACTGGCTCTAAAAAATAAGGTGGACTGCATCTGAAGAATGACACTTGTGTTTGATCTCTGATCTACACAGATTCACAATCACACACACTTACACACACATACATAGCTAAAATTATAAGACCCATTATGCCGTTAGGTGTTATATATTCTCACAATTTAAAATATTAATAATATTGTCCATTTATATAATGTTTCACATGCTAATGGATAATAGACTAATCTTTACTGTATCCCATCTGTTATCCTAAAAATCTTTGATAAAGACCTATGGTGAAATTAAACAATATAATAAATATAATTAATGATGAATACTCAAATTCTATATATTTCATCCATTACTAACCTATAGTAAACAAACCAAGGACATTAAAAACAGCTCACTTATTGTATTTCCCTAATACAACAATTTTGTTTGAGAAGACTAAAAGTAATTATTTTGTATCTGTCTTTTGAGAGGGAAAATGCAAAAGATTTTCTCATAAAATTGGCTCATTCATATTCGATGGTGTTTTATACAGTGTACAGTGCCATCTATTGGATAATGTAATTCCCAAGTTGAGATTAATGGGGTTTTTTTGTTGTTTCTTTTTAAGATTTTAATAAAATAGCAATAATCACCCACACAAAAGATTAGTGATTCGCCTACCTAAATCTTCAAAACAATTTCCCGATTATTTTAGTTAATTATCATCAAACCTAAGAGTAGACGAAAGTCAGAAAACATTGCATTTCAGATGCTATATTTAATAATCAGAAAGACAATATTTGTGAATTTACTTTGAGACTCACCTTCAGGGTAGCATACATTATTGCACTGATTTCATCACTACAGAAATATAATCATAGAAATTGGAATTTTAATATTAAATTTAAGACATCTTATAATTTGTAGAGATCACTCAATAATCTGCACATAAATAAGACTTTTTTTCTGACAAAGAAGCCACAAAGAAGGAATTGCAATCCAAGGTAGAGCAAATATTTCAAAAATTTGTAAATGTGAACTGTTAATTTTTAATAGAAGCCATTTAGATGATCTACTTGTCTGCTTATTATTTTTCATGTTCAGTCAGTATAGGAAATAAGGCGTGACACATGATTATCACAGTTTCTGGTCAGTGTGAGAATCTGGGAGTTCAGCAACAGAGGTTAACCACTGGCTTTGATTTGTGTTCTTCAAGCTCATATTGACAATGAGCTTCACATTTTATCAAGGCACTCATATGAATGAATGGAGGAGAGAAGGCCCCAGAAGGTGATCCACACACTGGTAAGCTGTCTCAGTCTGCAAAGTTTTAGGGCTCCTTTAAAAAGCTTAATTAAGAGATGGAAAGTAGACTTCTGCTTTGTGAGAGAGAGCATAATAATGGCCATCTGATGACATTCTTCTAAGCTTGTATAGGCTTGGGTAGGTAGATAGTACTGTACTCTCTACTTCAGAGCCAAATGCAGGAATTGAGCAGATGGAGACTAGTTACATTAGAAAGCAGAAGGAATGAAAAATCAAAGTGACAAAATACTCAATTTATTGCATAAATATAGTTTGATTTAAAAACCTGAAAAAACATTTTAAAATCCAGGACTGAAATAAGTCTAAACATCTTGAGTATACTGTTGTTGGAATGGCAAATTATAATAGTTTGTACATGTCCAGGAATGTTCTTTTTCATGATTTCTTATTGCTTCCTTAACATGCTTTGAATATGTGTTCAATATAGCCATTAACAAAAATATATGAATAAAGTTTCAATACTGGCATTGAATTTGTTAGTTGCACTGCAAATTTAATGTAAAGAAATGAAAATAAGCTCATAAAGACTGGTTTCAGATCATAATATTTAAATCATAAATAACTAAATGTTTTGGCATGTAAACACTCATACAAATTGATTCTCTGAATTCCATTATGCAAAGCTCATTTATAATTACATCTGCTTATATATGAGGAAAATATGTTTTGGTGATTATGTTTTGCCAACAACCATCATGTTCACTAAATTTTTATCTTACATGAAATATTTAATATTTTATTATTTAATAAGATTCATACTAAATAATTTTATCTGAAAAATAATAACAAAGAAAATTCTTAAGGACAGAGAGAAGCCCTCCTTTGAATTGTTGGTCTGGGTTCTCTAAGGGAATGCTAAAACATTCAGCGGATTTCTGTTATCCTTGCTTTCTCCCAAAAGTTCCTTTTGCAGAAGAAAACATCCACTTCAGAAACAGGGCCCAGAGACCATTGAGCTGGAATTGAACTAAAATCCCATTACCTGGGAACAAGCTTTCATGGTACCAGATGGTGCCAAGCAAGATTCCAAAAAAGGGAGGCAATCAACAGTCCTACCCAGCTGTGACACTTATGAACCACATCAACAACCAGCATGAAACAACAAATAAATCTAAGGGTTCACTAACTTCACACATACCTTGGAAATAACCAAAAGCTATTGCTGGGGGGTTTTGCTCTTTTGGGGGCCCTGTCCCCGAGCACCCAAATAAATCATACACAAAGGCTTATTTGTAATTATGAATGCTCACCTTAGCTTGGCTTAGTTTCTTGCCACCTTTTCTTAACTTTAAATTTTCCCATCCATCTTTTGTCTCCAGGCTTTTCCTTTTCTATTTTTGTATACCTTTGTTTTTTACTCCATGGCTTGCTGTGTAGCAAGGTGGTTGGCCTCTTGAGTCCTTCTCCTTCTCTGACTGCTAGCTCTGTCCTCCCAGATTTCTCCCTCTATATGTTCTCTCTGCCTGCCATCCCTGCCTATAATTTCTCTTGCCTTGCTATTGGCCATTCAGTTCTTTATTAGACGGTCAGGTGTTTTAGTCAGGCACAGTAACACAGTTTCACAGAGTTAAACAAATGCAACATTAAGAAAAGTAACACACTTTAAAATAATATTCCACAACATTTCCCCTTTTTTGTCTAAATAAAAATGAAAGGGTTTTAACTTAAACATAATAAAACTATATACAATGACAATTATCAAGTAAGGCCTAGAGTATCTGCCAGACTTGTCTATGAAGCAGGGATTTTGGACTGTCATGCCTTGTTTTGGCAAAGTTCCTCAGTCACTTCTCTCTGTGTCCTGCAGAAAATGTGGCAGACTATTCAGTGAAGCATGAATTTTGAAGGACTACCCATCTTTGTTTTGAAAAAATACAACAGTCTGTTTCCTGTGTGTCCTGCATGTCCAGTCTGCACAGCACACTGTCAGCAGTCAAAGGCAAGAACAGTTTCTTTGCGTAGTGGCTAACCTTGCCACAGTGAAAGCAAACTCCATAAGTATAGCAGGATCCTGTGCTGTTGTTCACTTTTGGGGAGGGGGCCAACTAGGCTCAGAGTCAAACCACACAGACTCCAGGAGAATGTAGAAACAACAAGTTCAGTTTATTCAGGAAGAGGCTAGCCTCATATACCCTCCACTCCACCCTGGGGGAGAAGTCTGATGAATATGCATCTGCTGGTGTGACATGGCTGCCTCTCATTGGTCCAGGTGGGGGTGACATCTAATCTAGACAAATGGTGAAGATGTGCATCTGGGATGGGACTGTTTTGTTCTAGCTGGAAACATGCTTAGAACTAGCCTGTCCAAATTAAGCATTAATTTTAAAAAAAATGATTGGCAGGCAAGAGCCTCTCATATGAGCAAATCCGTAAAAGGCCTTCAGTGTTTCTCCTCTGGCACGGTGGAAAGGTAAAACCATACAGCATTCTAAATGTAATGAACCCGTATTCTACCTCAACACCCTAATTACCATAAATCTCCTGAGTCAATCTAATGTCCTCGATATCAGCCAATTTCCTGTCCTGCTCCTGGCCACAACACTCTTCCAGCCAATCCGCTAAATGTGAGGTACAGTGAGTGTGTTTATATGATGCTAGCACACTGGAGGTGCCCACAGACAATACATTGCACAGGACCCTTTTTCTTAATCTGAGTGGTGGTCACAAACCAGAGGAAGTGCTTTTTTCAGTTTCCACAAAGACTAGTAGTATACCCTACAGACATATGAAGTAACTGATCCATTGATAGAAATGACAAAAGGTGTAGCTGGAGTTTTCTCTAGTCCCACTTGGGCCCCCACAGTTCCACAGCCCACTTATAAAATAATCACTCAGAAGCTCATATTAATTAAAATTGCTCGGCCATTAGCTCAGGCTAACTATTGACTAGCACTTACATCTTCAATTAACCCATTTCTATTAATCTATAAATTGCCACATGGCTGTAGTGGGTAGCCACTCCAGCTTTGGTCTGGAAGTTCCAATACCCAATGAGGCTTCCGTACTATTACGCCTACAAGGCGGGGCCAAAGGAGGGCCTGAAGACCTGAGATTGGGATGCGCGGCGCTCTCTTGTTTCCTGGAGCTGGACGCGAGAGGTAGACCGAGGAAAGTTCTCCAGAGAACACCGCCGGACTGCGCTGCGTCTCTTCCAGAACCCATCATCTACCTATCCCTTCATTTGTGAGTTACGCCTTTAAATAAATCTCCTTTTAACAACGTGGAGTGGCCTTAGTAATTTCAGCAATACATGGCTTGTGGCTTACAGGTACTTTACATGTTCTCAAGGCAGTGTCGGCTGGCAGGTCTGACTCAGCTTTCCACTTCCTAGACTTCTTCTCTCTCTTTGCCCTGCCTATACTTCCTGCCTAGCAACTGGCCAATCAGCACTTTATGTATTAACCAATCAGAGCAACACATTCAGAGCATACAGATCATCCCACAGCAAAAAGGCAGAAACAAAACATTCCATAAACAGAAAAGTGCTCCAGAGCAGTAAGTGTGTGAGTTGCATATGAAAAGCTTGCCTCTCTGTAAGGTCAGAACCTGCTAGTGTTAGAATCACAGGAATCAAAGACAGAGATTCTAGTCACTGCTTGCTCTCTCGCATGCGCACCTCTTGATATTTGAAGATGTTGAAAACAAGAATAGGAGGTAAGACACTTAGGAATAAAGATTCCTACTGTCCTGCAACAGTCATTGCAAAGTTTGGCTAAATTGATTAATTACACCATACAATAAAATTTTAAATATTTTAACATTAGGACTTAAAGGGTTTTATTTGTTTGCTTTCTGTTCTTTTATTTAACCATTTTGCTTTATGCACATGGCTGTTTTACCTGCTGTGTTGGTTTGAATGAGAATGGCCTCCCACAGCTTCATATATTTGAATGCTTGGACATCAGGGAGTGGCAGAACTTGAGAAGGGTAGGAGGTATGGCCTTGCTGGAAGAAGTGTGTCACTGGATGTGAGTCTTAAGGTTTCCAAACCTGAAACCAATTCTACTGTCTTTCCCTCTTCCTGCTGCCAGAGGATTCAGTTGTAGAACTCTCAGCTACTTCTCCAGCACTGTGTCTACCTGCATACCATCATGCTCCCTGCCATGATAACAATGGACTAGACTTCTGAAACTATAAGCAAATCCCAATTAAATGCTTACCTTTATAAGATTTACCATGGTCATGGTGTTTCTCCACAGCAACAGAACACTGACTAAAACACCTGCACAGAGGTGCAAAGGTAACCATGGAAGACAGAAGAGTGCACTGGACCCCCTAAAATTGGAGTCATGGAGAACTGTGACCTCCTGTGTGAACACAGGAATCTGAACCCAGATCCTTTACAAGAACAACAAATAAACCTTCTAGCTATCTCTCTAGCCCCTGAAACAATGTTTTCATTCTTCAAATTGCAACTTAAAGCCTACAAGTATGGATAAAATTTTACTTTTTTCTTTTACTAGATATTTTTGTTATTCCAAATCTTTCTATTAAAAAATAAATCACTAAAATGCTGATATAAAAGCCTGTGGGTTTCATTACTAAAGAAAATTTATTTTTTTTTCGTTTACTACTAATCAAATTATAGCCACAAAGGCAAAAATACAAGTTATTTGATCTAACACATCCAGGACATCAAGAGTCCTGACCTGAGGAAACAATTCTTTTGCACCAATGCTGTTTTATAAGATTCCTTTCATGTTGATGTTTAATTGTATTTGTATAAGAATTTCTAAATGACCTCCATTTCTACATGGAGAAGATAACTAGATAAGTTAGACAACTCAATAAAACTGTTAAATGTGATGCTGATGCTTGGCAGTTTATAAACTAAACAGAGAGATGCTCATCTTTTAAGTTGGTGCAATGTTATAGATGTAATTAATGTATTCCATGTCTGTTAATTAATCTATCATCTATTAATTAATTATTTATCTGGACATAATTTAGAAATTTTCCACATGTGTGATGGGAGTGACACAGGAATGTAAAAAGGATCCAACTATGCCATATGGGTACCTTCTAGTTTATAGAACATTAAAGTAGTAACCTAACATGTCTGAAGATGGACTTTTCATGCCTCTTCCAACCAAATTTATGTGCTTTGTACTTATTTCAACTTTTGCTTTTTAAGGAATTTGAACCATTTTTTCAATTATTTTATTATCATATAGTATAATATTGTTAAATTTCAACTTCCCTTAATTGAAATCTTTATCAACATCATCTTCATAATAATCATCATTAGAAATAGAACTAACTGAAGATCCCTTGAGTAGACACCAGAAAATAAAATTGGTGGTACACACCTTTGAGTAACATATATGCTCTAAGTAAGGAGTACTAGTCTCAGCCACTGTTTTGGAATCTCAAGCTATGTAAATATGTATTGCTTTTGTTTATGCTGAAGAATATTGCTTTAATTTTTTTAAAGGTTGTTACATTTGTTTCTGCTGCACGTGTTTAATAATGTAAGGATGTGCTACATTTGTTTTTGCTACATTTGTCTAATTATGAAAAGATGTGCATTTGTTGCACATTGACTGCCTAGAGTACCTTGCTGTGGGATATCTTTCTGTATACTGTGAATATGTTTTGCTCTGATTGGTTGATAAATAAAGCTGCATTGGCCTAGGGCAAGGCACCTTGGAGGCAGGCAGGAAATCCAATCAGATATATGGAGAGAAGAAAGGAGAGGGTGGAGAGGTGCCAGCCACTGTGAAAGGAGCAGCAAGATGCCAACAGACTGGTAATGCCACAGCTGTGTGGCAACATATAGATTAATAGAAATGGGTTAAGTTATAAGAACTACCTAGCAAGAAGCCTGTAACAGGCAATAAAATTGGTAATTAATATTAAGCCTCTGACTGATTACTTTATAAGTGGCTGAGGGACCTCGGGGGCCAGGAGGGGTTGGAGGATGTGCTGGGCAAGACCAGAGAAACCTTCTGACTACAATAACTGATTTGTCTAATAAAGAGCTGAATGGCCAATAGTTCAGCAGGAGAGAGATAGGTGGGGCTGGCAGGAATAGAAAATGGGAAGAGAAATCTAGGCTCAAAAAGAATGAGCAGAGAGTAAGAGAGGAGAGAACAAGGGAGACAGAGGGACATGCCCAAGGCAGAGTTTAGGCAGCCAACAGACAGACATGAAGACAGCAGGAAAGTAAGATATACATGAATAAAGGTAAAATTCCCCAAGGCAAAATGTAGATAAACAGAAACAGATGAAAATAAGAGCTAAGCTAAGGCCAAACATTCAAAACTAATAACAAGTCTCCCTGCATGACTTGGGAGTGGGTTGGTGGTCCAAAAAGAAAAGCCTGATACAAGCCACCATATAGAAAATGCTCTCTACCTTACTGTGACACTGTTACTATAACTAATATTATTTATTCTTCTTCTTTAACGAGTATATAGCAATATTGCTATATGTCATCAGCCAAACTCTAAAGTCAATGCTTCACATACATGTTCTTTGACTATGCTTCATCTGAAAGTATATGCTTTATTCCAGTTTAGTTATTTGCTGTCCAACTGTCCTGCTATACATTGTTGAGAAAATTAAAAAACTGGCAAAGTCAATGGATGACTGGTAAATGTTCTGAATGTGGAAGAAAACAAATGGAGTTTTTCAACAAATTTAAATCAATAATGAAAAAAAAGCAAGTTGCAATTGTAAGTTCTTGGCATTTAAAATTTGGCCTCAAAAATACATACGTTTATATAAAATAAATGACTGATAGTTATGAGGAAGACTCCTCATGTGTGGCTCGCATATTGTGGGGGATTTTTATAACCTATCATATTGAATTTCATTAGACTTACTTCCTATTAGTTTTCTGATTTCTGAAAATACTTGAGCCTGAAGTTAAAACCAGTATATGTATATTGAGGGGAAACTTCTATGAGTCCAAACTTCTCAATTATTAGGTGGAAGCTGGAAACTGATATCTTAAATTGCTTTTCGTAGTTGTATTGCTTCTTATATTTTCAATTCTCTTCCCTGGAATGAGTGGGTGTGGTAGGTGGAGAGGTCAGCATTCCCAGATCTGGTTGATCAGATTTTCAATTATGCTGTGTAGTGTTGGACCCTGTTATAAACAACAGAAATTGTATCCCCTCCTTCCCTCAGGTCACCTTGTTTCCCCCTGGAGATTTTGACAAAGTGAGTCTGTCTCTTTGGAGCTTATGGTAGCAATATATTCTATTTCTTTGAATATGCTTTAAGAATAAAACTATGTTTCAAGGCAATGAAAACAGAATAAAATCTTCTGTATTCACACCTGTTTTTGTTACTTTTTCTCATTTGATGCTTCTATCCTCATTGCCACCCCCTAATCCTTTTCAGTCTACTAATATCCAACATGGTGTCCTCCCTAACCCTATCCTTCTGTCAACCTGTGTCTTCACAGCCATTATATTTATAGAAGAAAGGAAGATGAATCAAAATGATGAGAAACAATATACTTATCCCATCCTTTAAGAGAGTAGAGAAGAGCCTGGGACAGCATACTGAAAAACGCAAGTAGCAAATACTGTTTTATTCCACATCATTATAACAAAGAACATCTTTCAAAAATAATTGACTTCATTCATCAACCATTTTTACTTATAACAGAAAGTGATTTTTTAAATTATGAATATTTGACTTGAGGACATACTACACTGCATCACTATTGAGTATTCATGAAAATATCCAGAGCTTCTTAGTTTGTTGATCATGTTTTTATGAAATTTCTATTTTATTTAGATATTACTAACTCTAAAATGTATTTATGTGTGACTTGGTGAGTTCAAAACTTGTATTTACTTGTTGTGACTGTAGTTAACATAATTACCCAGAATGCATTAGTTCAAATGAAATATTCAGATTGTATGCTTTAATAAAAATGATCATTGTAGATTCCCTACACTGCACTATGGCCTTTCTCTTTCTTTTCTAGTTTAAGGACCCTAAGGATTTTGGGGTGAGTGTGTAGACATAGCCAAGTCCAAGAACCACACTACATATAACCAGTCCAGAAAGTACCATTGGAATGGTATCAAGAAAGCCCTCAGCAAATAGAAATCTCATAGGTGGTCAAACCCAAGTCTCTGGAAAATATGCATTTTGTCAAGAAAACCAGCAAGAAAGACCATGAGAAGAGGTAGGCAAACACTGCAGAAGGAATGTGTGCACAGGATGATCCCACCACATCCCTGGTGACGCTTAACGAAATTTAAGGGTCCCAACCATAAGCTCTACCAACTTGCTTTCATTCTCACCTTACTATTATGAAAAAGATGTATGACTGCATAGCCAAGAGTCAAAGGCCAAACCCAAACCAACATCATAGGTTCAGGTCAGGTCCAGGCTTCAGTTCCTGTGTAGGTTCCTAAAGAGGCCCGGGCACCTTTGAAAGCCCTGTAGAAAAGACCTCAATCTGCCAACGTGAAGACAAGTGGGCTGGCATGACCCTCTACCCCATACAGTTTTCAGATGGCTGTTGTACTGTACTGTTCCTACAAATAAACTTGATACAGTGTGGGGGCCCACAGAGACTCCATAGTGTGACCTTATTCCATCTTGATTCAAGGTCAGAGAGTCCGAGCTTAGATCTATTTGTTTGTTTGCTTGTTTTAAATAATGAAGTGTGTCTGTGATATTTGTGTTTATAAAAGTGGCTTCTTTACATTCTTACTGCAATGATAGTAATTTCAAAATATGTGTAATTGTGGGAAATCCATGGCTGGCTGTGTGGTTGTGTGGCTGGCCCCTAGCATCCTCCTCTCCTTCTTCTTTTCTTGCTCCTTGTTTCTCTTTTCTCAAGCATCGATTTCCTCTTCTATTTATTTCCTGCCTGGCAGCCTCACCTATCCCTCACCTGTCCAATTATCCACCGTTCAACTCTTTTTTAGACCAGTCAAGTGTTTTAGGACAATCAAAGTATTACAGCTTTACAGAGTTAAACAAATGAAGCATAAATGCATGTAACACATCTTTGTATCATTAAACAAATATTCCACAGCATAAACAAATATAACACATTTTAAACTAATATTCCTCAACAAGAGACTATTCATTCAGTTACAAAGAAAGAGAGGGAAGAGGTAGAAATCCCAAAATACATCTGTGAAAATACATAATTAAATACATAATTTTGCATAGTCAATATACAATAGTAAAATGCATAAAATACGTAAAAATAAATTAATATTTCCTTATATTTTATTTTACTATTAAAATATGCCTTATTACCAAGAATCAATTTATATATTGAACAATATATAAATACTATTTCTGTATTTTGCTTTATCTTGTCCAACTTAATTAAGAAATATTTCACCCTCACTATATAACTGGGGATATTAATACAGAAATAATATATCACTAGAGATGTCATGACAGCACTTCCTGATAGATTATACAAAATGCCACACTGTGAACACACTGAAAACATTTATTGTGATATTAGCCATCAGTTCTTACAACCCTAAACAAAGTGAGATCATAAAGTATTAAATGTCTTTCATTATTGAATTCTTACAAAATAAATGGAATTTCATATCACAATATATATTCCTCATATGTATCTTCTCATTGGATTGTTTAGGTTTTCTTATTATTGTTTTGAAATATCCAGAATTTTCATCAACATGGAACACTTCCAGTAATGCTGGCTTCAATATGATTTACAAGTCAAAACTGTAAATCCTACCCTTGTGAACCCCGCACTTGTTTGAAGTTTGAATAAGACACCAGTCGTCTTTTGACCCTTACTTCAACTCAGATAAATGTATTATCTTTATTAGTTCATAAATCATTTCCTGTATTCTCTCAACATATGTTCTTTTAAGTGCTTGGGGAAAGTGTTTCTAATAAAATTCTTACTTTATTCCCCTCCTGCTGACCCTGTCACACTCCTTAGGTATCACACATTCATTTATTCTCTTAGGTTTTAAGTACAATGAAAGTACTAAACACATTCTTGGACTAAGTTACAGAAGAGATGCTTTCTTTCATTATATGGAAATGTTTTGGAAGAAACAGACTAGCAAAGGAATAGATAAAGTAGTTTAAAGTTTACCGGGAGACATACATGGGAAAACATCTATGAGATCGCAGAAAAGATCACTTCTAAAAGTAGTAAAATTCAGGAAATGCTTCAGAAAGTAGTATTACAGTGTCCAGGGGAGGAGCAGAAAAGACAGTGCAAGCAGTCAATAGCACATGCAAACAAAGGACCATGTTAATTGCTGAGACTACAGAGTTATGTCTGAGATTGATGCCGCAGGAGACAGGAAAGGCATAAAGTTGTACATTTAAACAGTATCCATAAGGCTCGAAAGCATTTAAATATACTGCATTTCATAATAATAAATCATTTAAACAATGTTAGCAGAGTTTTATAGGTAAAGTACAAGGGAAAATGGAGATGAGCAAAAATCATTATGCACCTAAGAAAACCACGCAGAAGAGATACCATGAAGCTTCTTCCATGGATTATGTAGTTAGAAGAATGCAATGGTCATGGACTGACATACTTTATTATGATAGATTGATATGACAGAGAAAATGATTAAATAAATAAATAAATAAATAAATAAATAAATAAATACTCTTTCAAGAAAAACAATCAAATTTGGTTGATAAAGTAATGCAATGACTAGAAATGAGAAAATCAGTAACTTAGGAAATAATTTTTTTTTCCTTGTGAGAGTTGGATCTGACTCACTAACTCGGTTTTGTGAGCAATGATTTTGAACATGTTGGAGTTTCCATTTCTTTGAAGAAAATGTAAATTTCACATTTTGGAGTAACTTGGAAGTTTTGCATTCACACATTTATTTCTTGATATCTAGTTGAAGAGTGTTCACCTCATGCAGAACTTGTACTGTATTTAGTAGTGAACACCTGAACTCTGTCCCCTGTGGTGTTGATACTGCATTAGGAAATACTCAGCAACAAACTAAGAAGTAATCTAGGAAAGTTCAGACTGGGAAATGCTATTCTAAACAAATGAAAATTTTCAATTCAGTAAAGCTACAAGAAAAAACTCAATAAAATGATGAGTTTGTTTTTTGTAGAAATATTATGAGAAATGAGACCAAGAAAACAGACAATGGGACACATCTGAATATAATCAAGTAAAATGAAAATTTCTTTGCAAAGACAAGACAAAAAATAACAAAATGTGGAAAGGGAGATTGGACTTATTCTGTGTTCTATGAGTAGGTGACTTACTTCAGGGACTCAAGAAAGAGATGAGACTCAGTTACTAGGTAGCAGGGTTGAATTGATTCAAAACACATCAGAGAACAAAGGAAAGTAGAACTTCCAGGGAAGACAGACAGGCCAGAACTATAATAGGTGATGGAAGTGTGTGGTGCCTGGGAGCATGTGGAGACATGCTTATGGAGAAGACAATCTTATAGGGCATTTATACACACAGTAATCACTAGGGTGTGGTAACTCTTAGGCTAAAGGAAATTTCTGAATAGGAACTAAAATTTGAGCCATAAGAGGTGATTTCCACTAACTGACAGATGTTATAAAACTGTATTTTGACTTTTTGTTCCTCAGATGATGGTAGAAGTTTAAGAGAATTGGGAAACTTTATGAGGTGCCTGGCAAAAGTAATTCTCTAGAAGTGGGCCTTACAAGGATGAACATGACTTTGTTTCCTAAATATCTTCTTTCTTCTTTCTTCTTCCTGATCCATCATGATGTTCATAGCTCTACCACATGCTTTTGCCTCTAGAAACTGAGCAGCTCCAGGATGGACTGAAAGTTTGACAACATGAGTTACAATGAATATTTCCCCTTAAGGATTTATTCAGGTATATTTTTGTACTGTAAAGCAGAATGGTACATAAAGCACTGTGACCCAGGACACAGACAAGAACTGTGCTAATGAGCAGGATGTGATGAAAAATAGATTGAAATTCTTTGTATACAACTCGGGATATTGTTCCTACTCTGGTTTGCAGTTATTAATGATACCCTTGGCTATTATACCAGTAATTTAAGTAATTTAAGTAAATGTGCAACATAGATGATGAATGAGAGGTGACATTCCAGAGCACTCTAGACATATGATGACAAAGGCAAAGCCAAGGCTTACAAGAGATCCACCATAATCAGAAACTAAAAGCATGATTTGAAGAGATGAAATTCTTCAGAGACAGTACAAAGACAAGAAAGCTAATGTTAGAACTCTGGAGAACAGCATTACCTGAGGAACAACAAAGACAATAATAACAATAATAGTAAAAGCTGAAAGAGTACTAAGAGTCACAAAGTCCACTAAGACAGGTCATAAGCACTAAGGACAGGGTACAAGCATAATATTGCAAATACTTAGCATTGCACCACAGATACAATGATACTTATATCTAGTGCTCCAGGGAAAGCCCCCAAGAACAAGCTGGGATTTCTCACCTATTGACTTCTATATGGCAGTTCCACTGCTGTGGTAAGGTGCAAGAGATTACACAGGAAATAGGAATTAAGGACAGAGCAACAATAGAATGGTTGAATGGTTATAGAAAAGTGGTAAGAATAACATGATGTACAAAGTAGACATAAGAGTAATTTAGAGTATTTTGGTTAGTGGTTTTTATAAATAAAAGTGTCTGGCATGGGGACTGAAACATGAACATACACAAATATGCACAGAAAGATTTAAAAAAGATCAGAATACAAAGCAATGCTCAAAACAAAGACAATGAACCAGCCTTTTCTTTCTTTTTTTATGAATTTTTTTATTCATTTGACATACCAACCACAGATCCACCTCTCTTCCCTCCTCCTGTCCACCCCAGCCATTCCCCCAACCCTTTCCCCAACCCTTCCCCCAACCCTGTCCTCTGAAAGGGAAAGCCTCCCATGGGGAGTTAGCAAAGCCTACTACATCCAGTTGATGCAGGTCCAAGCTCCTCCCCCCTGCATCAAGGCTGTGCAAAGTGTCCCACCATAGATAATGGGCTCCAAAAAGTGAGCTCACACATGAGGGATAGATCCTGCTCTCACTGTCAGGGGCCCCTCAAATAGACCAAGCTACAGAACCGTCTCTCCTATGTAGAAAGCCTAGTCCAGTCCTGTGTAGGCTCCACAGCTGTTGGTCTAAAGTTCATGAGTTCTCAATAGCTTGATTTGGTTGTCTCTATAGATTTCCCCATCGTGATCTTGTTGCCTCTTCTCATAGAATCTGTCTTCCCTGTCTTTGACTGGACTCCTGGAGCTTGGCCTGATGCTTGGCTGTCGATTTCTGCATATGCTTTTATCAGTTATTGGATGAAGGCTCTATGATGACAGTTAGGATTTCACTGACCATATTCTCATGAACACTGCCTTTGAATATGGATGTGTGGAATTGGAAGGAATGGAGTGTGAAAAGTATGTCATATTAGTCCAAATTTCTTAAAGTAGTAAAGAGAAAAGGGGAAAATACTACAAAATGAAGATTTGCTATAACTTAGAGTTCTAGCTTTCAAATATATTGATGTGGACATTGAGTATGATTTCAGATATTTTATGCTGAGATTTGCAACAAAACATCTTCATAAAACCGCCAAATTCAAGCAGGTAAAATAAATTATATATTTCCTATGAAATCTCATAAGCAAGAGAAAGGCAAAACATGCCTTTATGTAAGTAAGCTATGCTAGCTATTATTAAGAAATTTTAAGGCAAGTAAAAAGTCATTCAAAATTTTCAATCTGTGTTTTACAGGCTTCCCTTTATTGCTTGTTTTTTTTCAATAGTCAGTGTTGGTGTTCTGTTGTCACAATATATATAAACAAAATAGGACATGATCACTTCTCTATGTAAATGTGCTGGTATCATTTCTACAGTTATTGCATAAATTTCCTGGTATTTAGAATAAATAGTGTGCTTAATATCTGCTCACTAGACTTAAAGTAGCCTAGCTGATTCATAAAATAGAATTATATCTTAATTTTTTTTCTGAATTCCATTTAAATGCTTGAGAGTTTACTTACCATAAGAGATATGGACTCATTGTAAAATACATTTTTTGTTTTGTAATATTTTTAGTAGAATGATTTTTTCCTTAGGCATATAGCATATTGAAATACCGTATCATGAATTATTATGATCATAATAGTTGACTTAAAAAACATGCACTAATGTTGGAAACTGCAGCCATCTGCTTCCATTCATATAAGCATCAGTGGGCTAATAATGAGGAATGAAAATCCTACTCCACTGGTTCCAATAAATTCTGAGATTTAAAATAATTCTCACTGTGCAGTGTACATCATAGAAGGTACCTTGTTACATAAGCATCTTGATTATCAAACATTATAAATTAATGTTACAATGAGTAAAAGTGTCAGAAAAACTATTACAAAGTCTATTTTGGAGATTATAATAGAGATAATAAGTTGCAATTTGGTTTAATGAGTTGCAATTAAGAAACTCTTCCAAGAGGTGCATGTGATTTCTTTTAATTATTGGTTATTAGTTTCTCCTGCAAAAGTGTATTTGAAATCACATTACTTTAGCCATGTTAAATGATAAAATACTCTTCAACATGTTAATAAGTTACATATTGTATATTAGTAAAACCTAACATGGAATATAGTATTAATATCTTTAAAATCTTTATATCAATCAGGAAAATGTAATCATTTTCAGGAGGCCTGCTCTTTATGGTATGGTAAAAATAAATATCTAGGGATATGATATTTATTTTATGACTTAGGTCACAATATTCATCCATCCAGAAGGGTAACTGTATATCTCTGCTCATATACTCAAGATAACTGAATTATTTGTTGACTGTTGGGTACAAGATACCATAGAACTTGTCCAGTGAAAATAGGCTAAAAGGTATTTTTTCAGAGTTCAGGAAACTATATCCAGAGAAGAGTAAATGCATATTGCTTCATTTCCTAGTGCCAAGATTAAAAACCATAACCTAGGCAACTTATAGAAAGAAGAATTTATCTGGTTTATGGTTCCGGACACTAGACTCCGTCTTGGGGAGCAAGATAGTAAGGTAAGGCATGGCTGCAGGGGCAGGGGGCTGAGAGATCATGTCTTCAAACACAATCATGAAGTAAAGAGAGTAAGGTTAACACTGGGTGAAAGTATAAAACCAAGAGTGGCCACCCTCAGTGATTATTCCAGTAAAGCTGCACTCCCTAAAAATCTTCATGACTTCTTCAATCAGTGCCACCAACTGGAGAGACCAAGTATTGAAATGCTTAAGCCTATGGGGTGTTTCTCTTTCAAACCATCACACTAGGTAAGATCTCTCTTGTTGACTTCTCTCTTCGTTGAGTGTCTTTCATGGACTCTTGATTCTGTGTCAGTCTTCTGATAGAAGTTCCTCGGGTTACTGGAGAGGTGCTTGTTGTCATGTACTGTTTTTTTAAGGAAAGCAGTCAAATTGAATTAGAACCACTCTCGGATATCAACACTTCTTTTCCTCCCAACAAATACTGTCTCCAAATAAGGAGTTTCAGAAGTTAAGATTTCAGCAAATAAATGTTGAGGATATAGTTCAGCTTATTACATGCACTTACTACATTCAATAACTTTTCACAGATTTAGACTAAGAAAATGGTGTTCTTGATGGTACAATATTTGGAATAGATGTTTCTAGGTCATGGAAGAACAAAAAGGATACACACTGAAAATAGCTTTAACAATGAGTTTTAAAAACAGAATTTTCACCTTTCATTTTAGAGGAAACAGAAGATTGCTTTGAAAAGGTTAAGGACGTATAAAATACAGTATTGGTATATTAAGCAGTTGTTTGGTTTCTTTTCCCAGTTCTCTTGTTTATTGTAGCTATCCAAAACAAATTAGCGGGGTCCCAGCACTGTAATACAAGATCGTCAGCGCCCCTTATCTCTCCTACATTGCTCCCTCCAGTTCTATTTCTTCTCTTCTCTCCTCATCATTTACTTTTACACCAAATGCTGAGATGACGTATCATGTTGGTAAAATTTGTCTGTTTGGTTATTGTTTTAGGCAGAAGTCTTCCACTCACCATTGTTTGAACTAAATAAACAATTCCTTGACATATCATGACTATCCATATTAAAGACTCATTCATTGGTCATCAATATTATCTATAACAAACTTTTTTTCAAATATAGCATTTCTTTGTACCATACAATTTATGGTATGAAAAAATACATGTGAGGAATTAGAAATCTATAGTAGCTCCCAAGTCCTTTTTCAAAATTACAGTATTTAGAAGATGAAAGTCTACTGAAAATAATATAATTATACTAAAATACAACTTTTAAGACCACACAACATCAATTTATTCAGAAGCAATCCTATGCAAATTGCTCTTTATTATAGAGAAAGATTCAGAGTGACACAGAATAATTTTACCTGGGAAATGAGAGAATAAAATTTTGAGCTTATTTCTTGAGGAAAAAAATGTCATGGTATTTCTAATAAAGTATTTATTATTTGTATATATTTGATACTCAAGGCATATAAAATATCCCAGTGTAAACATAATTTAGAGTAGAAAATACTGATATATTTAAAACTATAAACTTCATATTGAATGAGATATTCGTATGTGTATATAAAGCAGATTATCACTTCACAATTGTTTGCAAAATCAAAATAAGATAATAATCAGTGTTACCTATGTATAGTCCAAATATTAAATTTGATCGTTTTTGTTATAAGTAATCCAATATGGTTTGGGTTTTAAAGATTCACTTTAATCACTGAAAGAATAAACAATCACAACTTGGCTGTGCACTACTTGGAATCATACAATGTGTTAGGAAGCAGGTCTCCCAGCAAGACTTAATGTTGGCTTGACAAAAGCATTGGAGCTAGAATTAGAAAGCAGAATGAGAAAATTCAGAATGCATGATATGAACACTATACAGGACTCCAATAGTTCCTAAGAATTTTGTTGAATTATAACAATAGAAGATGATTAGTAACATGCATCTGGCTTTAATATTTGTATTTGAAACATGGGGGGACAAGAAAGAAACATGACAATTGCAAACATGTTCACATGGAGAACTGGGTGAAGGGAGCGAGCATTCTGGTGAATGAAGAATTGTAGCAAAAGTGTGGAATCTTGAGGAAAAGGAAATGGGGAGGATTTCTATCATTTAGTAAAACTTTTAAGTAGAAAATATCCATCACCATCATCATTCGGGGGTATATAGGCATGTTCGTCCACATGACATCATGTTGATGATGACAAAGATGATGATGAAGAGAATATGTATGTACAGATGCACTTGACCATGCATACACAGAGACCAGATGTCTATGTCTAATGTCCTTTCACTTGTTTTCCACCTAAACGTTTGAGACAATGTCAAAAACATGTTCTTTGAAAACATTGAACATAACTCTCACTCATGTAAGTAGACTGGTGAGACAGCTAGCTCCAAATTTCCTCCTCTTTCTGACTATTTACACTGTATTAAAGGTATGGGCTCTTCAGGGCTTTTACCAGGATACTTTGGATCAAATTCAGGTCCTCATGCTAATACAAGGGCTTTCCTCAGTGAGCAATCTTCCAGCCACAGGAAATGGCTTTCAACAACTCTTAGTCAATTACATGGTGATACTTCATACTGGAAAAAAATGGAAGAGATTTTCTAACATAGTTTTTAAGGGAAAAATCTCAAAAATGAGTATTTTTAAAAAACTTTCTTCTTATTTATTCTTTGCGTCTTTCACATCATGCATCTCAATCTCATCCATCTCCCTGTCCCTTCATATCCACGCTTTTCCTTTACAACCTCTTCCCTCAAAATAAAATAAAATTTAAGAGAGAATTTTAAAAAGAGAAAAATCTCATAAAACTGCAGTGTGGCACAGTGAGTCATGCATTATACACTTTTGTCTATATGTCTTTACTTGCAAGTATCTATTGCAAAGAGTCATTGGTCTGGCTGGAGGCCTCTGGTTTCTGCTACACCATCGATATTGGGTCCTCACTGGGGTCTTGTTGTTGCCATGTGTGAAACTTTTATCTACAGGACATTATGTGCTCCAGCAGAACATAGATGGGGCGGATATTGTGGTGGGCCAACTCATAACCCTGGTTCTGGGCCTGGTAATAGTTGCAGAGTTGGTCAGTCCACAAGCTCCCTGCTATACTCACCGCCAGGGTGAGCTCTCCAACGTTGCCCTGGCTTGTTCACCCTATGAAGTAAGGAGGAACGAGACAGAACTCTTTGCCCTGCTTTTCTGATCTCAGAGCTGGCTCATCTACACATATAACACAGGGCCCCGCTCTACTTTGTTGCCAGGTAAGGTTCAGGGACCACTCTCCCATGTGTTACAGCTGGTGAGGGGCAGAGACAGCTCTCCCACTCTTCTGATCTCAGAGCCAGCTCTCACAGCCAAAATAGGAAGGAGAGAGATGAGGGCCATCTCTCTCTCACCCACGCCACCATATGGCAGATGAGGGGTGGTGCCAGATCCACCTCCAGATCCACCATGCTCATGATTCCTTTATCATGTCCCCATCAATAGGGTCAGCTCTACTGTGCTACCCAGGCAAGGTGCAGAGCCCACTTTCCTGAGTGCTGCAGCTGGTAAGGATCAGCTCCCGCATCTGGTGCAGGTTTCAGAGGCAAAGCGGGAGAGGGCATCTTTCCCTTGCCCTCACCAACACGTGGCAGACAAAGGGCTCATGGGCCAGCCAGATGAGGATTTTAAACATAGATCTACATAAAAATAAAAGTAGACTATCTGGAAGATGGCAATAAAGTACTATTTTGCTTTGGAATGAGTGTTGTAGTGATATTCACCCTTTCTGTATGTATCTATATTATGTGTGTGCATTAATAACTATTAGTCATTCAAAAATGGGTCAATATGAGAGAAATTGATTAAGGACCTCATCATTAGCCCTTGAAATTAGTGATAAAGACAAATAATGTATTCATCAATAGAAACATCTATGATTCAATAAGTACCAGTAACAATGAGCACGTTTCTTCCCTGGGTACAATGATGAGGCTTTGCTAAGGGAGTCAGAGAATATAGGATGCAGGAAAGAAAAGAGAGAGAGATCTTGGGAGGATTTTACAGAACAAAGCGGGAGTTTGTGCATTAGTCACAAAATTAGAAGAGTTTGTGCATAAAGGCACTGCTCTTAGATCCTGGGGAAAGGGTAAGTTTATCACATAACAAGTGTTAGGAAAGTCTATTGTATTGAAGCACAGTAGTAGAGTGCTTGAAGGTAATTCTAAGGGAGAAGAAAATGGCAGAATGTTTGATAAATGTGGAAAGGAAATATAGGCAGAAAGACTATTGCAATTTTGCATGAAGTGCAGCTTACTCCTTACTTCCTTAGGGGAAAAATGTAATGCTCATTTTAGTGTTCTTTGTAGAGACAAAAAACCAAAATATGATGACAGGTTCCCTTAATATTTCTTTATAAAAGTGCATTCCTTGGTCTTGAAACCTAGCAATAAAGTTACTAATTAATATTTGGCAAGGAGTTTGGAAAGGTGTATATTCCCAGACACGCCATAAAGCATCCTGGTTAGAATGTAAAATCAAGGCTAGAGTACACGCATTAAAAGGATTTATAACTATATTTTAACTTTGAGCGTAGATGGAAAGAACACCAGACGGCTGTTAAGAGGTTGAAAATAGAAAATATATTCTGCTATTCATCAAAAAGGGCACTAGGGATATAGAATTTATTTTAATATGCTGAAAGATGCTGAAGAATTATTTTAAGCATGGAATTGATATTTGGAATTTTAGTGTACTTTGTGATTCAGTGGATAATCTACTATGATGAAACCCCAGGGGTGTTTGCAATGGGGACATTTATTAATGAAAAAATGATAATTTTATGTTTCAAATTTTACAACATTCTATGAAATTAGCAAAAAAATGAGTTTTAAAACTTAGAGAGTAAAACTACTTGAAATCACAGACTAAAATCTGACTTGAAACTATGAAATAAACAGAAGAAAAATGAAAAAAACATTTCAAGACGTAGCCTGAGGCAGAGATCATTTGAATTTACTCAAATTTCACAGGGAAACAAAAATAAAAATTGCCAATTGATACTTCCTCAAACTGAAAAGATTTTGGGAATCAAAAGAAACAATCAACAGAATGAAGAGTCAAATTAGAGAATGAGAGAAAATATTAAGAAACTAAACATCTCAAAAGATATTATTTTTGAAAAGGAAAATTCAGTAGAAAGATTATAAAAAGAGGAGAGAAATTGTTTTTGTTGCTGTTGATGATGGTGATAACAATTGAGCAAGCTATCTTCCACATAATGTTCTAAACTGTTTGTATTTATCTTTAAAAACAACGTAAGTTGAATCACTTGTGAATGGGGCTCAGCATAAACTTTGGAGCACAGAACAAAAACACACAGAATGAACTATGTAAATCTTGATAATATATCTCTGATACAGATGGAGGAATTGGTGTGCAGAACATCACAAATGCACGACAGAGAGAAAAAATGTATGTTTAAACTTAGGATTCCCGTGAATTTTCTTTATGACAGTTGGCCAACAGAGGAGAGTATCATCATTCTTATTATATACCTCATTCAGCATCTGAGCTCATAGGAATGTGAAAATTTTATGGACTAGATTATGATGTAAACAATGGAGCAATATCTTTGAACTCTGAGGTCCAGTTATTCAAAATGCATTGAAATCTTCCAAATGTGTCCATCATATATATATATATATATATAGTTCTTCCCAGAATATATAAATTTAAACAAAAATTATATGAGTTTTATACTTATTGTGATATTAGTTTCCATGTTTCCTGCAGTACATCATCAGGTCTTGACAAGGCAAAGCAACATAAACTTATTCTTTGGATTCCTGGGATCTAAAATGATAATATGAATACAACTGGGCTGAAATCTAGGTTTCATTAGTGGGTAATAATCCTGCTGAGCATGCAGAA
>CABHPH010127471.1:0-18821 GCA_902168325.1 Peromyscus nudipes
AGACAGTTGTGAGCTCCCATGTGGGTGCTGGGAATTGAACCTGGGTCCTCTAGAAGAGCAGCCGGTGCTCTTAACTGCTGAGCCACCTCCCCAGCCCCAGAAGTTTTATTTCTTCAGTACTTAAATTTTCTGTACCATTTGTGTTGTGGTTCAGGTGGTCTCGGTTGTTTAATGACCATTGTTAAATGTATTCAGAAGACTGACTATGGCAGAGTGCTGTAATGAGGCCTCTTTTGTTGTTGTTGAGGGTGTGGGTTTGGAACCCAGAGCCTCAGCCATGTTCTGTGGAAACTAAATGCCCAGAACTCTGTTAGGTTTTTTAAGTTTTTAATTGATTAAACACACCCCAACCCCATGTTTTTTAGTGCTTATTGGATTTTGGTTCTGTCAGTCATGAAAGAAATATGAAGTATTGATACATTATTTAGTGCTTTTTATCTTAAGTAAAAAATGCCTTCTGGACTCAAGGGTAAATAAGAGAGATGTTGTCAGTTGCTCTACAAATAGAATAAGCAGGTTTGGCACTCCATGCTGTCATCTCTTGATTGCACTTGAGAAGCAAAAGCAGGATTGCTACAAGCTCAGGGCCAACCTGGTCTAATAATGAGTTCCAGGCTACCCAGGTCTTACCCAGACCCTGTCACAGAACACCAAAAAACAGTGACACCACCTAAAGGGAAATAAACAACAATCTCATTTTTAAATGTTCCTTCTCTTCTTCCTCACTGTTGGGGGTTAGGTGGGAGGGGGGACATGTAACACAGGCTGGTCTTGAATTCATTAGATAGCTAAGGATGACTGAACTCTACGCCTCCTGAGCTCTGGGTTTCAGGCACGTGTTGCTTGATTTTTAATCAACCTGACTGTATTTGAATAGCATTCCACTTGTTATTGCTGTGTTGCTAAGGATGAGTTTGAACTCCTGTTCTTCCTGCCTCTACCTCCTCTGTACTGAGTGGGATTCCAGACTCCTGCTACCATGCCTGCCTTAGGGCCGAGTTTTTTTGGGGTTGGGGAGTGAGACAAAGTTTCTTTAGGTAGCCCTGGTTGACTGGAACTCAAAAAGGTCCACCTGCCTCTGCCTCCTGGGTGCTGGGATTCAAGGTGTGCTCCACCATGTCCCACATAGGGCTGAGTCTTGAAAGACATTTAGTTGTGACTTGTAGTAATCCAGAAACACTGAAGAGTTTTGGGGAGGAATTTAGCCTGATAAGTAACCTGGAAGCTAAAAGCTAAATAATAGAATCTAGGATTAAAAGCATAACTGTTACAAAGAAATTTGCATTTTTAAAAATAAATGCTATTTCCTGCTTGAGGTGGTCTTGAGAAGAAGACCTGTGTAGATTTTCTTACTGTGTAGATTGTAATTAGAATCTTGGATAGCCCTGAAGTTGTGTACTCCCCGTGTCCATTTGCTGTGCGGGAGGCGGTTGGAGTTCCTGAGAGCCCTCTGCCCTCATACTTGTCCTTTCTTGTCTCATAGCCGTTGCATACATCCTTGTATTGAATGAACCTGGCAGGTATACTCTTGAGGAGTAGGACTTTAAAACGAAAGAAAGAATAAGAAGCCTCCCTATTGTCAAGGATCTAGAGGCTGGATTTCATGGTCTTGTTAAAGGAAAACAGTACTGTGTTCTAACATTTAGGCAGAGTTCGTTTACCTAAATGTGTAACTACTGGACCGACACTGTTATTCATTCTGTGATTTTGATTCTGTTTACCTGTTTAGATAGGCATTTCCCATGTACTTTGAATAACTAGACTAAAGATTGGGAGTGGCTTCCTAAAATTGCTCGTAGCAAACAAAGTAGCATTATCTACACCTCCCACCCCTGATAAATACGGTTAAAGCAAACTACACTGGAACAATTTGAGTTGAGGAATGTAATTTCCTGGTTTTTAGATAGGTTTGTGTAGCACTGGCTGGTCTGGAACTTGTTATATAGGCCAGGATGGCCTCCAACTTCTGAAGTGATCCCCCTGCCCACACCCCCACCTCCCTGCATTGGAATCACAGGCATTCATCATCATGGATGCAGTCTCTGCTTTTGTTATGGGGGGCTTTATAGTATCAGGAGAAGGAATACAGTATTATGTCACCGCATATAAAAACTTAAAATCCACATCCTTCTGGACTCTCTTGTTTCCAGGAATATAGTTTTATAGTTGCTAGCTGGTGTTTCCTGCGTTTTGGCAAGTTCAGTTTGTGCTGACTAACTGGGAATAATCATTTGAGTCCTAGCAAACAGTGTGTTATATCACCTTTCTTTATTTTTCCAGTGCTGGGATTGCATGTGAAGCCAGTGCTCTACCACTGAGCTGTAGCCACTGCCCTCATCTTCCTTTTTGGATATAGTGTTGCTGAGGTGCTTGGGCTGGCCTTCACCTTGCTGTATTCTCCAGTGTAGCCTTGATCTTGGGATCCTCTTGCCTTGGCCTCCAGAGAAGCTGGGTTTCGAGTTGGCCTCACAGGACCCAGCTCAGAAATGTTTTGGGATCATGATTGGCTTGAGAACATGTGTTTGTTTTGAGACAGGGTCTCACTTAGCCCAGACTGACCTTGACCTAGTAGTGATCCTCCTGTTTCTATTTCCCAATCACAGAGATTACAAGAACAGGCTACCAACCCAGCTTGTTTTTTAAGACAGTGTCTCATGTAGCCCAGACTGTTCTCAAACTCTGTGTAATCGAGGATGACTTTGGATTCCTGATTCTCCTGCCTCCCTCCTTCCAAGGCATGGGTTTGCCACCACACCCAACTCAGAAACTTTTAAGAATTTATTTTTATTTTTAATTATGTGGGGTTTTTGTTGTTTGTTTTGTTTGTTTTCCAGACAGGGTTTCTCTGTGTAGCCCTGGCTATTCTGGAACTCACTTTGTAGACTAGGCTAGCCTTGAATTTACAGAGATCCTCCCAAGTGCTGAGATTAAAGGTGTGTGCCACCACCGCCTAGCTTTTAAAAACACTTTTAATGAACCTTGATAATCCCAAACAATAGCCCTCGGCTCCTCCCCTGTCTGTGTCCAGACTGTTACACATAATGGTTTTTGCTATGTACCATCTTCTCACGGAACAAAAACTTAATTGTTAAAAGACCTTTAGTGATAAGAGATTCACCCATAGTATTGTGTCTTGTGGAAATGTCAAACTTAACTGAGCAAAGACTAAGGTGGACTATAAGTTAAACCATTTCTCAAACAGAACCGACAGTGGTGACACACACCTTTAATCCCAGTGCTTGGAAAATGGAGAAGGGGAGCATCAGAAAGAGTCCACGTCATCTTAACTACACAGCAGGATCAAGGCCAGCCTAGGCTACATGAGACTCTGTCTCAAAAACAAAGCAAATTAAAAATAAAAATAAAAGTTAGTCAGCACAATAAAATAAGCGTGGCTTATTTTACTTTAAATTGTAGCAGCGAATCCAGCAAAGTGCAGGTCTGACTTGCTTGTTTACCGCAGGCAAAAAGGAAACTGGATGAGGGGCTTGACCAAATAGCTATTATTTTAGGGATTAAACTTTTTTAAGTTTAGTTATTGTATTTTATGTATATGAGTGTTTTCCTGCATGTTTGACTGTGTACCGCTTGCATGCCTGGTGCTATAGAGGCCAGAAAAGGACTCAGATTCCCCGGAACTGGAGTTAAAGACTGCTGTGAGCCCCCATGTGGGTGCAGGGAATCAAATCTAGATCCTCTGGAAGAACAGTCAGTGCTCTTACCTGCTGAGCCTTCTAAAGTGTATTCCGTTGTGAGCATGATAAGTTGTGTGGAAGTCCGAGAACAGCTGTAGAGTTGGTTGTCCCCTTCCAGTTTTATGTAGGGAACGGAACTTGGCACCAGGCTTGCACAGCAAACACCTTATGCACTGAACCATGTCCCCAGCTCCATAAATAGTCAGAACAAGAACACTGTCTTGAGCTATAGGACTGGTTTGTACAGTGTCAACATTTACCTGTTAATAACATAGGGATGAGGAAGAGATTATGACCTGTATGTTAAAGGGGCTATTTCATCAAATATCTTCTTTGGACTGGGGATGTATCTTATTGGTAGAGTGTTTGCCTAGTGTCGAAAAGACTTGGAGTTTGAACTCCAGCAACTTGTAGAGTAAAATAATAAGACCTTTCTTGCCTGTCTTCTCAAGAAAGTTTTTAGGGGTGGGAAGTCTGAAGAAGTGACCACAAAATGAATGCTCAAGTTCATTTTCTTTCTTTCTTTCTTTCTTTTTTTTTTTTTTTTTTTTTTTTGCTAGAGCAAATTTTTCAGAACATAAAGCAAGAATATAGCCGTTATCAGAGATGGAGACATTTAGAGGTTGTTCTTAGTCAGAGTGAAGCCTGTACTTCAGAAAGCCAGCCTCCCTCCTCGGCACTCACCGCACCAAGTTCTCCAGGTAAGCATACTTTGGTGTGGAAAATCTATTTTCGGAGTTGGGGGGGGGGGCGTTGGCGGTGCACACCTGTAATCCTGGCATATTTAAGAGGCTAAAGGCAGGATTGTAGTTTGAAACCAGCTTGTGATATATACAGCAAGACCCTCCCTGTCTCCGAACGGCCTGCCTTTCTGTAGTTGCAGTGTGTCCTTTGGCCTGTGCTGTGTCCCTTTCTCAGGACAAATTAGTCGGGAAGGTTACAGTTTCAGATGGGACTGTCCTTCGTGCGGCAGAGGCCTGGGGAAGGTTATGGTTTCAGGTGGTTTTGTCCTTCGTGCGGCAGAGGCCTGGGGAAGGTTATGGTTTCAGATGGGACTGTCCTTCGTGCGGCAGAGGCCTGGGGAAGGTTATGGTTTCAGATGGGACTGTCCTTCGTGCGGCAGAGGCCTGGGGAAGTGGCTCAGTAGTTCGTGCAGTGAGCTTTTGGCTTCCTCTTCATATGGTACCGACCAGGAAATGGGGGTGACATGGAACCAGATGCAGATATATAAACTTCAAAGGCCTGGCCCAGTGACCTATTTGCAACTGCTGGGCCTCGACTTAAAGACACCACAAGCTAGGGAACAAGCACTTAAAACATGGGGTTATGGGGGATATTCTAGATTCAAACCATAACATGGAACTAAGTTATTTCTTATGTAAACTTACTAATTAAGCTTTGATTTTGTTTTGTTTTGTTTTTTAAGATTTATTTATTATGTATACAGAAGAGGGCACCAGATCTCATTACAGATGGTTGTAAGCCACCATGTGGTTGCTGGGAATTGAACTCAGGACCTCTGGAAGAGCAGTCGGTGCTCTTAACCTCTGAGCCATCTCTCCAGCCTCCTTGTTTTTGTTTTTTATGTTTGCTTTGAGGTTTTACTTTTGGCTTGAGCAAGTTTTATTAACTTATTTTAATGATTTGTTTTTATTTTATGTGCACTGGTATTTTGCCTGCATGTATGTGTATGTGGAATTGTCAGATCCCCTAGAACTGGAGTTACAGACAGCTGTGAGCTGCCATGTGGGTGCTGGGCATTGAACCCAGGTCCTCTGGGAGAACAGCCAGTTCTCTTAACCATTGAGCCATCTTTCCAGCCCCTGAGCAAGTTGTTTTGTCTCACCATGTAGCCCTGGTTTGCCTGGAACTCCCAGAGATCCTACCTTTGTCTCCTGAGTGTTGGAATTAAAGTTGTATGCCACCATGCCTGGTCCCTTGTTGTTGAGACCAGGTCTCAGTATGTAGCCCTGGCTAGTCTGGAACTCGCTATAAAGACCCAGCTGTCCTCCAGCTTGTGGAAGTCCTCTTGCTGACTATACCCTTAAGCCATCACGCCTAATGTGTTAAAAATCCAATGCTCATATGCATTAAACTTATTCCAGGTACATACGTAGTAGTCATATGTGGCACTGTATTGGACGTACAAATGTAAGAAATTTGTTTTAGAAAGTTCTATTGGACAGTCCCATTTTGTAATCTTGATACATGGATTGTGGGGGCAGTGCTCTAAAAATCTCAGGATTTGAAATGTCTCTGTCACTTAGTGAGGTAGACTTGCCTGCTTTGTCCCTATAAATGGTCAGACCAGTGCTACAGTGCTCTGTGTCCTAAAACAGTTGAAAAGTTTGTTTCTTCAAAGTATTTAATTTCTTTTCTTTCTTTCTTCCTTCCTTCCTTCCTTCCTTCCTTCCTTCCTTCCTTCCTTCCTTCCTTCCCCCCCCCCCTCTCTCTTTTCTTTACTTTTTTTTGGTTTTTCGAGACAGGGTTTCTCTGTGTAGCTTTGCGCCTTTCCTGGAACCCAGGCTGCCCTCGAACTCACAGAGATCCACCTGTCTCTCCCTCCTGAGTGCTGGGATTAAAGGAGTGTGCTACCACCACCCATCCAGTGATGTTAAAATAGAAAATGTTGAGTAAAGAAATGATAACCAATGATGAGGCCAGATGTTTTGGTCATGTTTCATTTGTAGAAGGAAAAAAAAAAAATCTGTGTTTAGTTTAATTGGAAAAAGCCATAAAAGGTTTGTTTCAAAGTGGTAAGTAGCTTAAATACTTACAGGAATGAAGAAACAGATTCTAGACTAACTTCGGAGGTTCTCAGGCCTGAGTTACGGCTTGATCTTTATGCTTATATTTCTAAGGCTGCTATTTTACCATCAGCAGGCAGGAAGTCCTGTGGAATCTGTTGCTCCAGTTGCCAGCTCCAGAATCAGGCTATTGCTTGCTTCTTTTGGCCTCCCTTCCAAAGTAGAAGCTGCTATAACCTTATCCCTCCCATTTTTGCTGAGTGCTCTGAGTGAGCGTGTTTAATAAAACCTGTTCATATCTGAAATCTTAGCTCCTAAGAAGCTGGAAATTACAGTTTTGATTTACCACAGCCTCTGGTAAAGCCACAAGGAAAACTGAGAAAGAGGCCTATAGGTAAGAGTTCATTACTAAGTAGCAGAGAATGACCTTGACCCCGATTCTTTATCCTGGAAGTGCTTGGGTTTACAGGACTCTGATTAGTCACAAAAGGAGCATGAGTTAATAAAGGTGTAATGAGCGCTCAGTTGGTAGAGTGCTTGCCTCACATGCATGAATCCTGGGTGGGGTCCCCAGCACCAAATAAAACCAACACTGTAACCCCAGTAAATGAGGAGGCAGAGGCAGAAGGATCAGAAATTAAAGGTTATTTGGGGGTACTAACAATTTCAAGGCCAGCCTGGACTTCTTGAGACCATTTCCAAAAGGAATGGTAAGAGGTTAATGTCAGTGACCTCAGTGACATTAGTGAATCTCAGTGAATCTCAGACTCCCTGTAGCTTACAAATCATTTGTGGATCCTAAAAATAAAAGATGCCCTGGCCCTGCTCTGCTACAGAATCATTATCAGAAAGTGTATTTTTGGTGTTTGTTTTACAGTCAGATTTGTCTAATCTGATGTCCATAGTGGCCATATGTGCCCCAGGGTAGCTGTGAATGGAGTCCAATACAAAATCATGAACATTAAACATTATGAGGAACAGGGTATGGTGTTGAACACCTTTAATTCCAGCACTCAGAGGCAGAGACAGGTGGATCTCTATGAGTGCCAAGCCAGCCTGGTTGACACAGCAAGTTCCAGGGCTACATTTTAAAAAAAAAAAAAAAAAAATTGGGAAAAAAATTTAACCTTTCTTTGTAGTTTGATTATATACAGTTCTCAGGCATGAATTTTGTAGATGGCAATGTTGTGTGTCCCAGTGTGAGGTTGGACACATCTGAGTGATTTCCAAAAACTTATGTTCTAAATGTACTTTTCCTAATCCAGACTGGAGGCTTCAGCTTTAAGCTTTTGCTTCTGGTCTTTTATGGGGTGAGTATGAGCCCAGATTGTTAGGACATCAGAACTTTTGTGTGTACACAGCTCAGCTAGCACACGGCACAAGTCTATTCCCCTGCTTCTCAGTTTACCTTTAGCTTTGCTTATAGAGCACAGACCAGGGAGATAGCCCCGTCTGTATAGTACATGTAGGACAACCTGAGTTTGAGTCCCCAGAACTCACATTTTTAAAAAGCCAAGTGTAGCAGCCCATATTTGTAATCTTAGCATGTGGAGAGGTGGAGATAGGGAAGATCCTCCGGGCTCCCTGGCCAGCTAGGCTAGCCTATCTAAAGTTTTTGTGTATCTTGAGGGGTGTTTCTATGAAGGTTGTTAATTCCGAACCATGGAACTGGAATATGTTGTGTAAAGAAGTTTTATCTTTTTAGGGGGATAGGGAATACTGGGGCTTGAGTCAGCCTTGAATTAGACAAGTGCTCTACACTGATCTTTTATTTTTGAGGGTCTTGTTAAGTTTCCCATGTGTACCTCAAACTCCATTCTTTTCTCCTCTAGAATAGCTGGGGTTATAGGCATGTGCCACTGCACCCAGCTTATGTTTATGTTCTTGCCAGGTTCTTCCTGGATGAAGAAGGACCAGCCCACCTTTACCCTTCGACAAGTGGGGATAATATGTGAGCGTCTCCTAAAAGACTATGAAGACAAAGTCCGAGAGGAGTATGAGCAGATCCTCAGTACCAAACTCGCAGGTAGGCTGAGACCTAGGCTGCTGCTGCTGTTGGTGTAACTCAAAAAAAAAGAGGGCTTTGTGCAAGAGGGGTTGTGGGGTTGTGAACACTGCAGCTACTTTGATGGTGTCATGGGTGTTATTTACACATCATTTGAAAGAACTCATTTACATTTCTGAAAGCAGATGAGTCAAGCTCCACATGTAAGAATTTTCCGGAAGAGTAGGCCACCAGCTGGTGAACAGGTGGTTGGCTTATGGCACTGACTTCCTAACAGGTGTCAGGGTTGGTGCAGTGCAGTGTCACTAACACGTTCAAACTTCTGCATTGGAGTCACTTTGTGGATGTGGAAGTTGAGCACTCTTTGGTTTGGGAGGTATGATAGAAAAAAGCAAGTATAGATCAGCTGAGGCTGGGCAAGAGATGGCTCAGCAGTTAGAGTGCTTCCCTGCTCTCCCAGAGGACATGAGTTCAATTCCCAGCACCTGTGTCAGATGGTTCAAGACCACTTATAACTCCAGCTCTGGCTGATTCAATACTCTCTGGACTCCAAGGGCACCTGCACTCAAATGTGCATACCAGCATACACACACACAATTTAAAAAATAATAAAAATAAATCTGGAACTTATTGTGTGGACCAGGCTCGCCTTGAACTCAATCAAGGAATGGGATTCCAAGCATGAGCTACCTCAACTTATTCCCCCCCCCCCCTTAGAGATCTACCTCATCCATTTGTAAGCCCTCTGTTACTGATCCCACTATAATCCCACTCTTCATGTTTTCATTTCGTAATGAAAAAAGGACTTTAGGATTTCAAGTTCACATATCTTTGTTCTGGGAGGCCATGGATAATGGGTAGAATTATAGGAGAGAAGAAGGAATGTTTGAGTAGAGAATGCAAACAGGGAAGACAGATGCCACCCTGCTTCCTAAATTGCCTGAGGGATTAGGGATGGGTTTCTGGGATAAATATATACTCTTTATTATATCTTCACAGAACAGTATGAATCTTTTGTGAAATTCACACATGATCAGATTATGCGGCGATATGGGACAAGGCCAACAAGCTGTAAGTATACCAAGTTTTTCTTTAAAATTTCCAAGTTCTTAAGAACAAGATTTTGCTTGAGAGTATTTTGCTTGGGAGCAAAAGGCCCTGGGTTATTGCTCTTGCAGAGGACCCAGGCTCAATTTCCAGAGTCCACATGGTGGCTCACAAACACCTATAACTTCACTCCCAGGTCTGATACCTCCCTCTGATCTCCAAGGGCAGACATGTGGTACACAAACATGTGCAGGCAAAACACTCATACACATAAAATAAGTAAATTTTTTTTTTTTTTTTTTTTTTTTGTTTTTTTTCGAGGCAGGGTTTCTTTGTGTAGCTTTGTGCCTTTCCTGGAACTCACTTGGTAGCCCAGGCTGGCTTCGAACTCACAGAGATCCGCCTGGCTCTGCCTCCCGAGTGCTGGGATTAAAGGCGTGCGCCACCACCACCCGGCAAAATAAGTAAATCTTTAAAAAAAAATTTTTTTAATTTTGAAAGGCTCTGTAAAGTGAAGTGGCTAAGAATACTTTGGTGTCCAGCACAATGTCAAACCAATACATTCTAATTTTATATAATCCTCACAGTATCCTATGAGATGGAACTTTTAATATTAACCCCGTTTTTATTGGTAAAGACAATACTTAGAGATGTTAGATAATTCGCTCAAGTTTCTGTAGTTAGCCGAGATTGCCTCCTGTGGTCATTTGACTCCAGTACCAGTCTCTTTGTTAATATCTTTCCTCCAGAAAGGTGAGTCCAGTTAGTTTATGGAAGTTGATTTATGCAGTGAGTGGTCAAGGTTTCTTATTTCTAAATATTTGAAATACTTGAGACAGAATTCTTTTCTTTTTTTTTTTTTTAAGATTTTTTATTTATTATGTATACAGTGTTCTGCCTGCATATGTCCTTGCAGGCCAGAAGAGGGTGCCAGATCTCATTACAGGTGGTTGTGAGGCACCATGTGGTTGCTGAGAATTGAACTCAGGACCTCAGGAAGAGCAGCCTGTGCTCTTAACCTCTGAGCCATCTCTCCAGCCCAAGACAGTTTTCTTAATTCCTGCCTTTTAAGTGGTAGCTCGCACAGTTTGATCATTTACTGCTAGTGTATGTTTTAAAAAGAATGAGACTACATCCTCATTATTCTTTTCATTTGTCTTTTAACCCTAATTTGCAGATGTATCCTGAAGCCTTCTTGCCTATCTTGGTACCAGGTGTGACCTCAAGAGATGGCTGCTGTACACTTTTTGCAACTGGTTTGATATCACATTTCAGCTCCAACTTTGCATCCTGAGAACACTTAAATGTTTCTGCAGGTCCATTTTATACAACTTGAAAGACCTTAAAACTTTCTGGTTGCCACAGCATATCTTTCTTTTCTGCTCATCCACTAAACAGCTGTACCCTACTGTGATAGGTTTTCCAAACAAAAGTACCTGGAGCAGCAGTTTAGCAAAGAATGCCTTCAGTGGCAGTCAACACGTGGAGTTTCCCCAAGCACAGCTCTGTGAGAAGTGTGTGAGTGTGTGTGTGCGTGTGTGTCTGTGTGTTTTAAGTTATTATTTGTGTTGTGCAAAACTTGTTTTGACCTTGGGGATTCTGGCTGTGAATTTGATGCACGACAATTATGGTTAGAAACATTTTTTTGGTCTACAAAAGATCATTAATGTTTGGTGACCATATAAGTTGTAACAGTGGATTGTTGTATGTGTAGGTATTATCGTTAAATACAGGGACTGTTTCCAGGCACAGAAATTGAATCATAAGTTAGGATGGACATTAGACATGATAACGATGATGTAGGGAAGGTCTGCTGTCCTGAATCTGCAAATACATGGTGAGAGATTAGAACAAACTGGAGACGGGCCATCAACACACAGACTCTGCCTAGCTGTGCTGGAAAACACTTTGACTCCAAGCCTTAAAATACCCTGTGGAGTCTGCGCTCACCTCATTCATACAGTCAAGGAGCTCCCTGGACACTGAACTTCTCCAGGGAACAGTTCTCCCCTGGAGCGGAACATCAGGGTGTGCTCGGAGTGTAACACGGGGGAGTGCAGGGCTGGGCCGGGCCTTGCAGCGCTGCTCCTTGGGAGGAGCTGCTTCACCTTCTTCTCATCGGTTTCAGCAAGGATCTGGACCTTTTGTCCAGGTTCCCCCAAACTCCCCTAAGGTCTCCGTGTTCAACGGTTAGAGCTTGGTTTTGGCAGCTCCCTGCCTGAAGTTGCTTATTGGCTGTTGTTTGCCTTGGTCCCGAGGCTGTGAGCAGAGAGCAGCCTCTGTTGAGGTGGGAGTTAAGTACACATTTATTTTACTGTGACTTGTTCAGGACCACATTTTACAAAATGCCTTGTTTCCTTTACTATTGTTTTGGAAAGGAAAGTTTATTAAAATTGTTTTAGTTTGAGAATATAGTTTTATTAATTACGGCTTTATTTTGGAAAACTCTTGAGTTTTAATTCAAATGTTTGCCAATACCTTCCAAAGTAAGGTGATATTCAGAGACAGTTGTTGAGATCGATGGCTTATGGACATTTCTGGGGTATTCACATTTGAAGATTCCTTATTAATGAATGTCTTTGACTTAAATCTAACCAAAAACTGCAACATTATTCTTTGTACATTTTCATTATATAGTGTTAACAAGCTTAGTTGCAAACAAATAAAATACTTAAGCTATTTGTTTACCTTGCCTTTTTGGTACTGTGATAATGTGTATTCAGATAACTCCCTAAGGCTGCTCTAACCATTTCCATAGTTCAACAACCTGTGGGGGATTTACAGACTCCTGGAGCCCACCATCGCCCTTTTCATATTAAAGACTGACTCACTTAAAGGACAGCTTGTTTCATCTCTTCTTTCTCTAGGGTAGTTACTTGTTCCCTGAAGAAGAGCCATGGTAATGGCTGTGATGGGGTAGCTAAGGGCCTGTGAGGATGCCAAGTCCGGAAGGCTGCCCACCCAAGGCCCATTAGACACCACTGTGCTGTGCTCCCTTACTAAGTGTTCCTATAAGCAGCTCCTGGCTAAGAGTGCTTTCCTGAGTGACGGTCATGCCACCCTCTCAACTGCCAGCAGTTCCTACGGCTGTTCTTAGGTTACCCATTGGGACCATGGAGTATGATATCTCTGTGGTTGGCATTAAGGGAATTAAGGCTACACATTGGGGACCTGGAAGCCTGTGAGTCTTTGAAGTTCAGTGTCATCCTTGGCTACATAGCATTCAAGGCCAGTCTGGACTACGTGAGTTCATGAGACCCTGTATGTATATGTGCATGCATGCATGTGCATGTATGTATATATATATATAAATACTTTTTTTTTAACTTTGACTTCTAGGGCTGGACTTAAGAGTATTTCCCAGATAGGGAAATTCCATTGTCTTATGGAAATCCTGACTTAAGGATAAAACCTACAAAAACTACAAGGATGCATTGGAATGTGTAATTTCAGAAAAACCTATCCAGGGAGCTCCTTGAGTTACTCAGCTAGATGCAGTGACTCACCTGTGTTTAATAAGTCTACCTTTTGGACCGTACTGGGGGTTGAGCCTAGTACTCTATACGTGCTAGGCAAGTTCACTACCACTGAGCTATCTCTATCCACTTAATGATGCCTCTGCCTGCCTCAGAGGAGGAAGAATACCAGGTGATCCAAGAATCAGGCAGGGTTAGAGTAGGCTGGGGATGCAACGGCTCAGTTGATGGTGTTTGTCCAGCATGCACAACACCCTGGGTTTGGTCTCTAGACTACATGAAAGCAAACGTGGCCCGTGTGTATCTCAGCACTTAGGATAGGGAGGTAAGAAGAGAAGGGCAAGTCCCTTAGCTACACAATGAAGTTGGAAGCTTGGGCTGTGTGAGAGCCTGTCTGACAAAACAAGTGATGGGGGACACATGGCTCAGTGGTTGAGAGCATGTACTGCCCCTGCCGAAGACCCAGGTTTGGTTCTCACACTTTGGGTAACTCACAGTCCCATGTAACTCCAATTCCAGGGGATCTGATGCCTCTGACCTCAGGCACCCATACAACCTGCACATACCTACGCATAGACATAATTAGAAACCACAGACAGTCCAACCTGTGGGGTTATTTTTAATGAAATGGTTTACATACATTGGGCAAGGTTGCTCGCACCGAGACACCAACATTTGAGAAGTACAAAGATCAAGATGGTGACTACAAGTTCAAGGCCAGTCAGAGTTATTTAAAGCTCTCAAAACGGAGCCCAGCAGTGGTGGCGCACACCTTTACTCCCAGCATTCGGTAGGCAGAGGCAGATGAAACTCTGAGTTCAAGGCCAGTCTGGTCTACAAATCGAGTTACAGGATAGCTAGGGCTACACAGAGAAACCCTGTCTCAAAAACAAAACAACAAACAAAAAACTGAAAAGGTCTGGAGAGACGGCTCAGGGGTTAAGAGCCCTGCCTTGAAGTAGAGAATGATAGAGGAAAACACCTGACATTCCTCAATGTGTGTGCACACACAAAAGATTTAAAGTGATGTAAATAAGATGGTAATAATAGTAGCTGGATGGCTAAACTAGATTGTAAGGACTTCTGAGGTATACTGCACACACAGTACTTCATCATACCCCTTGATTTTATGCTTTTATAGCGTCCTGTAATGCATTTGTCTTTGTGACTTTTCCACTACTACATTGAGCTCTTTGTATCACTCTGACCTATGATCTCTTGTCTCCTAACTGATGAGTGGCAGCTGAAGGACGTGTCTGTTCAGCAGTGACCTAGGACTCCCCTTAACTTCCAGGTCAAATGAGTCAAGCCTTCTCTAGGCTGTGCCAGTCTAGTGGACAGAAGGGCATACAACTGCCTGCTTTGTTAGGTGTCGGGTGCCTCCATGAAAGAGCAGAGTGTTTGCTAAGGAAGGCTCCTTAGCTCAGGCAGCGGCCTGCAAGCAGGGTGATTACCTGCTCTTAGGGCTGCTGACTCAGTAACAACTCTTGGTTTCTGAACCCAGACTCCAGTGCCTTCATTTATGATGGGAAGGTATGGCAGGTGTAGTAGACTGCCTGCTTGGCTTTCCCAGGGCTTTGTGGAATCATACCACTTTGGAACCCTCATTTTACCAGTCAAGAGGCAACTAGTTCCACACATCAAGATAAGAGGAAGTTTGGGATTGAGACAGGGTCTTTATGTAGCCCCAGCTGTCCTCCCCTGAGGCTGAGGGTGATGTTGAGTTTATCCTCCTGCCTCTGCCTCCCAAGTGCTGAGGTGGTGGGTTTTGTATATGGCTCTGGGGATGGAACCCAGCACTTTTACCAACCAAGTCACAGTCCTAGCCCAAGGGGGAGTTCTTTTTTTGTTTGTTTTTTGTTTTTTCAGCACACTCTTCCTATATAGTTCTGGCTGTCCTGGAATTCACTATATAGATACTAGACTAGGATGGCCTCAAATTCACAGAGAACAACCTGCCTCTGACTCCCAAAGGCCCAAGAGTAGGGTAAAAAGGGCCAAGGAAGACACCCTGACCCAGACTTAACCCCAGGACCAGGGCTTGAAATCCCACCAGTCCCTGAGCTTGCTACAAAACCCACCAATCCTAAGCCACCCTGGAAAGCTCTGTCCCACCCCTAAGAAGCCCTATATAAGCTCTGTACCCTGTTCAGTTTGCTGCTGCTTCTCACCTTAGAGGCAGCCACCCTCCTAGAATTTTCCTTCCCAATAATCTCTTGAGTAAAGTTTGTTGTGCAGTGAGACCATTTTTGCTGAAGCAGAGCCCGACTGTAAGGCTGGGGAAACTCCCCTAGCGGAGCACAGTTGATACTCTTGCACTGGGGAAACCTTTCCCCAGAGCAGAGCTGTAAACTGCTACGCTTATGGTGACTTTGTAGCATTCCTTAGCTCCTGACTGCCAGGATACCTTTCCATCCAAGCTGCAACGCTCACAAAAGGGAGTTGTAAGGATGGAATATTTATCGCCCTCCAGTTACCTTTTGCATCTTGAGCCTGACAGCCTTATTCCCACCTCACTTTGCTTTTCCTGGATTACTGGATTCGTTTTCAACTTGATATTTTCTCCATCTCCAAATGGAATTCACACAATTTGATTTCTGTCCTACAGCTCAATTACCAGCCTGAGAATTTCCAATATCAAGGCCTTCCCTTATGCCAGGCTTCTTAAACTAACACTGTTTAGATCTGCCTAACAGTAAAGACACCTAAATAAAGTTTCCACCATGTGAATGGCCCCAGGATAGAAGTTGTGTGAGTGGATGGCTAGGGTACTTGAGATAATAACCCTGCCCCATCAGTGAAGCGCAGACATCTGGTTCTCAGGCAGCCACTGAATTTTGTTCAGAGGGGTTGGGCTGGGGCCTTAGGCCTGAGTTACAAGGGTCTTGGAGTCTTGGTGTCCCAGAGATGAAGACAAGCATAAAGTCCTTTACTTCATTATACAGTCCTAAAGAAGCATTGAGGAGGGAAGATGTGGAAGGAGGACCTGAAAGCTCACATCTCTGCTTTGGGACCAAATACAGAATTCCAGAAGCCTGGGCACCATAGCAACAATGGCTCAGACATGGTTCCTGCTTGGTCTGGGAGTTGTAGTTTTCCAGCTTTTGCATTCGAGGAAAGGCCATTGTTACCTGTGAGGACCCTGTTGTATGACACGTCCAGTGACGGGGACCTGTTCACACTTAGGTCTACAACGGACATTTATAGGGCTGGCAAGGCCTCATGGAGTGCTTTAAAATATCGGAAGAATTGGAATGTTCATCAGAAACTGGTGAGACAAATGGGGTGTGAATGGATTGGAGGGGAGATAGTGGTAGCATTCAAGGCAAAAGAAGTTCAAACTTAAGACCAAGAGATGGCTCAGTGAGTGATGGCACCTGTCACCCAGCCTGATGACCTGAATTGAATCCTCCTTGAGTCCCTGGAGTTCAATCCCCTGGGACTCACTCCCTCAAGTTCAACACTTCTCCACACTCAGGTGGTAGAAGGATAGAATCAACACACACACACACACACACACACACACACACCATAATTTTTATTTCTGGATAACCAAAGGCAGTTTGGGAAGGAGTGGAAGGCAGTATATCTCAAGATTTGGAAATAGAACGTAAACCTAGGAATTTTGGCATTTTGAAACATTGTGCTCCACTGTTCAGCCAGGATGAATGGGCTCCCTCTTTTGTGTCTGTGCTTCAGGGCGTCATCCATGCTGAGTAGGGTTCTCTTGCTGTGCTATGCCCCCAGTCTTTCTAAAACATCACTTGCCACAACAATCTATTTTATTGTCAGGAACCCAACAGGGACCTTGGCATGTGGTAATGGTTCGGACTCACAGACTGTGTGCCTCAGCAAGCCAGGGTTCAGCTACTCATCCTCAATAAACCAATAAAAAGCCAAATAGCGAAATAAAAAAAAAAGATTTATTCAATGTGGTTACATTGAAAAGAGGGACTAAAAGATCAGGGGATCCCCACATTCCTTGTCCTGACATGAAGGTAGGGATTAAAACAGAAGACGAGAGATGTGCAAAACTAATCAGTTCGGCCAAGTTATGGTGGCCCTGCTCATGACTGCCTCAGCTCCAAGTCTCTCCTGCATCTGGTAAGCTAATAAGGCTAGAAGTTGTCTGACAACCAATGATAGCTAACCCACTTGAGGAAATTCTTGCCTATGGACATCCTGTGTCATATATATTGTAAATATATTGGAAATTTGTGTCAAAGATAAACAAGATTGATGCAAAGTAGAAATTCAGTTAAGTCACCTGGGCAGTACTTAGGGTTATAGCAGATTCCTAGCTTCTCTTGAAAATTTGCAAGATTTGAGCCAGGTATGGTAGCACACACCTTTAATCTCAGCACCCAGGAGGCAGAGACAGGTGGATCTCTGTGATTTCAAGACCTGTCTGGTCCACATAGTGAGTTCTAGGACAGCCAGGCTTACACAGAGAACCCCAGTCTCAAAAATCCAAAAAAAAAAAAAAAAGAGAGAAAAAAAAAAGAAAACAATTAAAAATTTGATCTTAGTTCTCTCATGACAATAAGATGGAGCTATGGGGCCAGCTGTTTCTACCTTTAGACAGAATATAGGGCTCCAGTTTGTTGGATTTCCCACTGCTACTATCATTGCTCAAACTGAGACCAAGGATCATTCGTCATTGATCACATGCCTTTGTAATCATTTCCTTACAGTGGGCTCTGTTTGGCCCAGGACACATCAGAATTGCCCTTCTTTCCACTGTTGCTGCATGATATTTCTGAGTAGAAATATAATAAAGTCTGTACTGTTGGAAGGTTGGCCATGCAAGATGGATTGAAGAGCTGGGGACCGGAAGTAAATATATTGGAAATTTGTGGAAAGAACCTGATGTGATGATATATTGTGTACCCTAATAAACTTGCCTGAGGATCAGAGGACAGAGCCAGCCATTAGATTAGACATAGACGTCAGGCAGTAGTGGCACACACCTTTAATCCAGCACTTGAGATCTCATGCCTTTGCTTGGGAAGCACACACGCCTTTAATCCCAGGAAGTAATATGGCAGGGCAGAGAAAGGTATATAAGGCATGAGGAAACAGGAACCTACTCTCTTTAGGCTGAGGATTTTGTAGAGGTAAGAACTAGTGGCTGGCTGTTCTGCTTCTCTGATCTTTCAGCTTTCACCCTGATATCTGGCTCTGGGTTTTTTATTAAAAGACCATCTAGCTGGGCGGTGGTGGCACACGCCTTTAATCCCAGCACTCGGGAGGCAGAGCCAGGAGGATCTCTATGAGTTCGAGGCCAGCCTGGGCTACCAAGTGAGTTCTAGGAAAGGCACAAAGCTACACAGAGAAACCCTGTCTTGAAAAACAAAAAACAAACAAACAAACAAAAAAGACCAAACAACAATTTGACTTTACCTGCCTAAGGAACTGAAAAGATGCTACCACCGAGAAACAAGAAAGCAAGGGTGAGCCGGACATTGGTGGTGCATGCCTTTAGTCCCTGGACTTGGGTGGAAGAGGTAGGAGAATCTCTGTGAGTTCGAGGCCAGCCTGGTCTATAAAGAGATTTCCAGGAGAGCCTAAGATGTTACACAAAGAAACCCTGTCTCAAAAACAACAATAAAAGAGTGGCTGGAGGTAGAGCTCAATGATAGAGCATGTGCTAGCATATGGTGCCCTGGGTTCTAGCCCTAGGATTGTAAGAAAAACAAGGGGAGGGGTGGGTCTGAAAGGGTGGTCGTCAGTTCCTTGCTACTAGAGCTTTGTAGCATGCTTCACCAGTTCCATAATGAGCTAGCATTTTGCTGGACACACAATGAGTGCTCAGAAAACTAACTGAATTGAAACTGATTTCATGTGGAGC
>CABHPH010127474.1:3734-29441 GCA_902168325.1 Peromyscus nudipes
GTTCCTCTATTTTTTTTTTATCATGGATTCATATTTTTAATGCTCTGGTCCAAAGTAAAAGTGTAATTTATTATTATACCTCTCCTGGGAGCTTATTATCCAATCAACCAGGTTTCAGTTTCTTTTAGATGCTTTTAAAATTCTGCTTCTTGCTTTATAATAGGTTTTTGTTGATTGAAAGGATGATTCACCAATTGAGTTCCAAACAGGGACCTAGTATAAATGTTCTGCATTAAATTTATACGTTTGTGTTTTATTATCCACTGGCATGAACTCTGGTTTCAGTTGATAATATACTTTTTTTTTTTGTCACTGACTTCATTTTGCAAGAGCAACCAGTAAAGAGGAGGGCACAGTCACAGAGCCTGTAGACTTCAGAAAGAGTGTGAGTAGACCAGGGGCACTTCATTTCTAAAGTTGTGTTTCCAACGATTTCCTATTACACTTCTTTCTTGATACTCACTGTGCTTTAGAGGAGTAAAGCTTTCATTATTAATTTGTTTAGACTAGAACCTCCCAAAGTCATTTAGCAACGTACTACTTCCTTTTCACCGAATACTTAGTAATACACAAATTTTATAGTGTACACACTTATATTTCTGGGAAATATTCCCGAAGTGAAGGATGGTCAGGAGGAAACCAGCCCAATTTCTGGGAGACTGCTGCCACATGCCATAGCTTGCAGCACAGGGCCCAGGCTTGTGAAGAACTGTGTGACAGAACACTCTAATCCAAACAGAATAAGACATAACTATCTGTTCAGACTACATTGTCTGGATTCTCACTTATGCTTGTGTGGGAGAAAGGAACAAGAGGGTGGAAGTCTGCTGCAAAAATTTGTCTCTAAATTAGTTCAGAAGGAGTAATTTATTGTTCAGACAACTGTCTTAGTTTTGATCCGTCTTCATTTATAACAATAGAAAGCAAGACAGAAACAGCTCTGAAATTTCAGACTGCCCCCAAAATTATGAAGCATCTGGAAGAATGTACTTGTGCTGCTGTGTCCCCTCCCATTCGGAAGTAGAACAACATATGAAGAGTACAGGAACTTCAAGATCAGGCTGTTTGTGTTCAATTCTGGATGAGGTTTTATTAAGATAATCTCTCTCAAAGTTTCCTAAGGATATATTACATTCTGTAAATCAACTATCCTATCATTCAGTGATAATTTTTGTCTCTACCCATAAAAAAGGTTTTGTGCATATATTTTCTTGAATATTTGGCACATACTTAAACCTTACAGTGTCCTGGTAAGGTCAGTTTAATTCTTCTATCCATTTCACAGAGAAGAAAGCTGATATTCATTAGGATGTTACAAAACCATAGCAACAAGAGGTGGAGTGTTTGAGATTCAAGTCTGCATCTTCATGTACACTTAGCACCATGACCTTTGGCCTAAGTGACACTGTTGGAGAAGGGTGCTACTCTGTGCATTTTCTGTAGGATCTCAACCTCTAATAGTAACACATTGACAAGGAAGTTGAATCCTGACGGCCCTAAGCCCCTATCTATTTTCTCTGGAACTCCAATCTCTATTGGAGACCTTTTCATGGCCTAAGATCTTATCGTATCACTCAGATCACCCTTCCTCATCAGCAGCTCTTGATGCTCTCCACTCCGTAGAATGGATCTTTCTCAGAGTTATTGAGGTAATGTGAGCCAACAGCATGTCTGTTCACTGAATCATTCCTGCGAACTCCTGAACTGGCCAATGTGACCAGTTTCCTTTCCTGTATAACAGTGAGTGAGTCTAGATGACAACCTGTGGTGTCCTTCTGAACTTTTCTAATGAGAGTGCTGACTCCTCTGTGATTCTCAAGATTTGTTTCCAAGTTCAACTTACAGTGTAATCCCTTCTCTTTGATGTTTGCTCTTAGAAGCTCTAGCATTTCCCTTTTTCTCCTTTCTCTGACATATCTGAACATTGCATTTCAGCACCGGTGAAATAGAGGTCAACGTTACCTTCATCTGGGAAGAGTTCCTCAAGTCCCAGATTACTATCTGTAGGCAAATATCTCAAGCAATTTACCATACATAACTGAATTCTTTCCACTCCAGGACTTGGATACACAAATGTACTAAGTTTCAAAGTAGAATGCTCATGTTGGTTTGTATTCTCCAATTCTTAATTTTTTTAAAGTGTCCAAACCAGCTGTTAAACTACTGACAGCTAGAAATAAACTGTGGTGGGAATATGCGCAAGATGGGAATGAGGGCTTCCTGTAAGCCCCATCTCAGCCCACAGGAATCCTTGCCTACCCTTCCCTAAGCACATCTGTGGCCCCTCTTATTTGGTTAAGGCCTGAAGGATGTGGAGGAGGGGCAATCACTGAAGGCTTTGCTTGAAATAAGGAAGGGTTCACCTTCTGTTAACCCAGGCACTGCCACTCCCTGTTGACTGTTCTCTTCTGTCAACTCATTCCTTCTCCTAGATTAAAAATAAATGCAAGAGAATGCCTTCTGTTTCATTTTACAGGCAAGTTGGCAAACAAAAAAAAATAGAGAAGTACCTGAAATCAAGAGCATTTTATATTGCCATAGTGATTTTGGAGGGTAAATCTTTACAAGCTTGTCCCCTATGTTATATGAAAGAAATTGGGAGACCTGAGTGACTTACTTTAGCTCTGTTATAGTTCAGTTTTGGAGCAAAGTTTTCAGTCCTGTTGCATATTTCAATTAGTTGAGTATATTTCAAATATTCCTTTGCCAGTCCCCTTCCCAGATCAATTCAGATTTCAGAGGCAGGCTACCGCTGTAACTTGGATCTGAGATGTTTCTCAGAGCTCAGATGCTTGCTTTGTTCTGGCCTATGGTGCTATGGGGAGGTGGAAATATCTTTAAAAGGTGCATCTGACTAAAAGGCAAGTAAGTCACGAGGGTGTGTCCTTGAAGTGGATGTTGTGGCTCTAGCTCCTGCCTTTCTCTCTTTTGCTTCCCAGATGCACAAAATGGGCGAGCCTCAGCTACATATTCCCACCATGATGTAGTGTGTGCTGCTACAGGCGCAAAAGAACAGGCCAAATGACTGCTATGGAGCCTCTGAATCCACAGGCCAAGACGAACCCTTACTGTTCCTAATGAGACTGTTTTAAACTTATTTTCCCAGTAATGAAAAGCTAAGATAGTCACTGGCTAATATTCTAATATTATATATGTGTATGTGTGTGTGTGTGTGTGTGTGTGTGTGTGTGTGTGTGTAGTTTTCCAGGTAATAATACTATGTCTTCAGATCTAGCAGCCACTGTATAGTTTGTATTTTCCCACATGATTAAATAATGGTCCATGTGTAAGTTAAGACAGGACAATGTTAATTTTCTGAAGGGTTGTCACATTTTGGAGGCAACCCACTGAAAGATAAAGTACTTCATATTTTATTTTTATTCTTATTTTTTTTAAGTTTTAAAAATTCTTTTGAAAGATATATATATATATAGCCTGCATGTCTGTCTATGCACCACATGTGTGCAGTGCCTAAAGAGGCCAGAAGAGGGCAGCAAATCTTCTGCAATCCCAGGAGACTGTCAGCTGCCATGCGCATTCTGGGAATCAAACCCTGATCCTCTGAAAGCATTCTCTCCAGCTTCTGGTTTTGGATATTTTAACAATGTACTATTTGGTCTAGTTTATCGTAAAGATATAGTAAAGACATTCGTGTGACAACATGGCTCATTTGGTAATGCGCTCGCTGAACAAACTTGAGGATCTGAGGCCAGATTCCTATCGCCACGCCAAGGTGAGTGCAAGCGAACACAAAGAATTGGGAAGACAGAGATGGGAGGATTCCTGAAGCTCATTGGTCAGTTGTCTTTGTGTGCTGATGGGTCACTGAGAAAGTGTGCAATTGTAGTCTAAATGTGCCAAATTATGACACAAAAGCAGTGGATTTTGAAATGAAAAGAGTGAGAATCTAGAAAAACATTAGAAACCTGGACCAGATGACAAATGTTGAAATGCAAGGCAGCTTTGGCAGTGTATCACATCTGTTCAAAGAGACAGAAGCTCAATTGAATTCATACCGGTAGGAAAGCATCCTGGCTTCCTAAACACTTCAACTTAATCATTCACTTAAGATCTTAATGCTCCCTTCAAACACAGGCCCAGTCTTTTCCTCTTCATGAACTTACTCTAGACCTGACCCTTATTTCCATTTTTTTCTTCCCTCTGCATTGTGGGAAATCCAATTAATAGGCAAGAAAGAGTGTTCTCACAATAATACTTCATTTTAAAAGCAAATGCACTTCAGCTCAATTACCACATTCATTTCATTCATACAATAGGGGTTAAAGTCAATTTACCTTCACAGTTTCTTAGACGAAGTGAAATTTTTTATTAAGAAATTTCAAAAATCACACTAAAATTAAGTCATAAGGGACTGAACTACAGAAAGCAATTTCTTGAAACGCCATGAAAGTAATTTTAGGTTTTAGGGAATTTGACTTTCAACATATCATGAAAAATCAGAATAAACATAAATGATGCAGGCTGGAAATCACACCTAGAGCTCTAGTGTTTGCAGGTTTCTTTTAGTTAAGTGATAATTATGACTTCTCACCAGTGTTATTTGGTAAGGATGACCATGGTGTGACAATTACATATCTCTAAGTGTTTGTTCTTCGAGAGGGACAATGAAATGTCTGAGTAATGACTGAGAGGACTTTGAAATGCTCTTAAAAAGCATGGTTCTGTTGCTGTAGGATGGCATGGCAACACAACTGCAGGTGTGTTCTCTCTGAGACTATATCCAGGAAATCGTTGAGCAAATGTATTAATTAAAAGATAACACATGATCAAATGATGAATGAAGGTCGATTTCAACTCAAAAGCAGCTATGTATACAGCTTGTGAATGGACACACCTGTGAAGTAATCTCCCCAAATCCCAGAGTTCTATACCAAATTTACCAGACCTGTGATTGACCTGTTTTCATTAACTTAATGAAATTAGGCAGCCCATAGTTGTTTGTTTGCTTAATTTTACTCAACAGTTTGTTTTCAGATGCTTCTAAGTTGATACTATCAGTAAGTTTTATTTTTGATGCTGCATAGTCCTCTGTTGGAGGAATAGATTGCATATTTATTTGTTTCTCCTATTTGTAAGCATTAGGGTTCCTTCAATATTTTGTTTCTTTTGTTTGGGCTATTTATTTATTGGAGAATCTCAATATGCAGCTCTGGCTGGCTTTTAACTCAGCCTGTATCTCAGACTGGTCTCAAATTTGTGGATCTTCTGCTTCACCCTCCCAAGTACTTGGGATTTCAGGTAGGTACCCCTATGCTAGGCCTATTCCTAGTTTTTAAATACAGTAGTTAATATGGCTGTATTTTGTGCATGTTATTTATTGCATGTATCTACCCATTTTTAGTAAGTATATTGCTTCTCATGGATCCCCGCATTATAAGTATATATTCAGATTGTTAGATACTTATAACATTGTTTTCTAGTATGGACCCACACCAAGAATGTGTCTACATTTTTCAATAATAAATACTGAAGAAAACTATACAAGAATTCAGAGCTCATCTGAAGAGATTGCTCAGTGGTTAAAGTGTTTATTGAACAATCTTGAGGATTAAAGTTAAGATACCAGTATACACACACACACACACACACACACACACACACACACACAGATGTATACACAAAAAACAAAGCAAAGAAGACCTTTTTCACACATTCATAAGGAGGATAGACAGAGGAGAATTTCTGGGACTTGCTTGCTTCCAACCTAGCTGAGAAAAGAATATAGAAGAGGACACTGTACGGTGACTTCTGCCCACCATGTCCCTGACAGCATGTGTACATGCACACATAAATGCAAGTACACTCACAGACAAATAGATAACCTTTCAAAAGAAATCACCAAAATCAAACCATCAACATAAATAGAAGGTAACAGACATCGTATTGGAGCTGAGCATGTTGATTTTGTGCAAATTCTCCTATGTGTAGGAGCTAAGAAAGAAAGAAAGCAAGGCTGAGAATAGCCCTTTAGCAAATGCATACATTTAGAGGGAATGAGAACAGAGAAGACATTTAAAAACCTGAGTTGGAGAAAAGTTTAGTTTCCTGCACAAAGGTGCAAGGACAACCCACTCAGGACACAGAGTAAAGATCAGAATGTAAGATGTTAAGTTGCCTTGGATTTGACAACGAGGTGACATTGAAAGAAACAGCTGAAAAACCAAGTTAGTGAGGTGGAAGGAAAGAATGATGCAGTTCCAGGAAGACTGAGAGGCCAAGAGGTAAGAGGGCCTTGGAAAACTTAATCAGATGAAATGGAAGGCGCACTAAGAAGAATGACTGTTGCAGAATATTTATTTACACTGTAAAGATGTATCTCTGACTAAGGTGCCTTCTGACTGGTTTAAGAAAAAGCTGAAGAGCCAATAGCTAGGCAAGAGAGTATAGGAGGGACTTCCAGGCAGAGAGAGAACTCTGGGAAGAAGAAAGGCAGATTAGGCCAACAGACTCATAGCAAGTCAGACATGATGTACTGAGGAGAGGTAACTGAGCATATGGCAGAATGCAGATTAAAAAATATTGGTTAATTCATGTTGTAAGAGCTAGTTGGTAACAAGCGTAAGCTAAGGCCCAGATTTCATAATAAATATTAAGTCTCTGTGTTGTTATTGGGAAGCTGGCAGTCCCAAAACGAGAAGTCCAACATTTTTGAAAGCTTGTTACAAGTGACAAAATCATTCAAGTGGAAACATTTTAATGAAAAGACAGCTGAGAGAATGAGAAAAAAAATTTCACCAGCTATACATCGCAGAGGTTTATTACCTAGAATAGACAAAGAATAACACCACCACAAACAACAACAACAACAACAAAACTATCCATCAAGAAACAAAAGTAAAACAACAACAAAGAAACAAACAAACAAACAGAAAACCCAATTTAAAAATGGAACCTGAATCTGAACAGAGTTCTCAAAAGATGAAATTTGGAGAGCTGAGAAACATTTAAAAAAATTTGCCCTTTGCCATCAGGATGATGGAAATTAAAATTAATCTGATATGAAATTTTACCCAAATCAGAATGTCCTAGATAAAAAACAAAACAATAAAATAAACCGAAACACACCAATAACGACAAAGAAATGATGAAAAATACTGATGTGGAAGTGGGAAGAAGGGCTGCTTATTCACTGCTGGTGGGAGTGAAAACTGCTAAAGCCACAGCAGAAATGAATGTGGAGGTGCTTAGGAGAGCTAGAAATAGATTTACCACGTATACCACTTGGATATAGACCCAAAGACCTCTGTATCCTACTGTTGAGGTCCTTGCTCACTGTTCTAATGGACTACTACTCTATTCACAACAGCCAGGAAATAGAAACTGCTTGTGTATTCATCAACCAATGAATAGACAACAAGAATGTCTTGTATTTACATAGTGAAATATTATTCACATGCTGATAAAAATGAAATTTCCAGTGAATAGATAGAGCTGGAAACAATCATTCTGAGTGAGAGAACCCAGATCCAGAAAGACAAGCATTCTACGTTAGGTTTCATTTCTTGAATATTAGTTTGAAATCTTCAGATAACTGTGACCACTTTGGAATATCAATAGATATTAGAAAATTAGTAAGGGATCATGAGATCTGCTTGCAATGGAGTGGAAAAATGAAGTGGTATAAAGTCTTAAAGGGAAATAAGGCAGGAGGGATTATAGGGAGGAACAAATACATTAACGATTTTTTCAGTAAGTCATAAGAAAACTTACTATATAATCTTAATATACATGCATATGTATGTGTTTATATTATCATATATAAATAATAAAAATAGAGTTACCCTACAATAAGGTGACAATGCCACTATAGATACTGAACACTAACAAATAAATATCCCAATGCCAGGACTGAGTTACCTCTTTGAGAGTTGCTGCCCAGTAACTTAATTGGCCCCCAAACATTATAGGCTCTTGCAATGTTGTTGGTCACCTTCCAGAACTTGATGCTAAGACTCTATTGATGAAAATACTTTGTCACAGAAAATAGAGAAATGTATCTGGTACTAACCTGGAAACTTTATTTCTACCTACAAGTTTTCATCATGCTGGAAAGTGGCATGCACACTTCCAGAGGAGAAAAGTAACCATCAACAACTGGTGAACTCTGTGAGCTACGGTAACTAACAGCCTGGGAAAACATCCCTACTGCTGCAAGTGGTAGATAAATGTCATAATGGTAATCACCTACTTTTTGATTGGATTTTTGTTCTTCTCCACAAGATGAAACACCTACCTAGTTACCATTGGAGAGACCAAGAACCTTTGGCTAGATGAGTCATAGATCCTGAGAGAACCTAGTACTTTTATTCTGTTAAGTGGATACAGTGTCGAATGGACTTCTAATGAATTATGGTTGGATCCCTAGATCATTGCATCTCTCAACTCTCATTGAAGAAGCTTCTATTTGCAGTAGATGATGACTAACATAAAGACTCACAACTGGCCCAGGTGCAGAGCAAGAGACTACAGACTTCTCAGCCCTAAATGGGACATACCTGAGAAGAGGGAACCCCAGCTGAAGAACTGCTGTATCATGTAGGTGTATGTCTAGCTTTTTATGGAACTTCCACACTCATTTCCATATTAACTTCAGCAATTTGCACTTCCACCAGTAGGGAATAAGTGTTCCTCTTCCCCCACATCCGGATCAGCATCCATGTCTTGAGGCATTTTCTTAATTGTTAATTGATATAGAAGGGCCCAGCCCACTGTGGGTTCTACCATCCCTGGGTAGGTGGGTTTGGGCTGTAAAAGAAAGTAGCTGAGCAAGCCAGAGGGAGCAAGCCAGTAAGCAGCATTCCTCACAGACTATTTCAGTTCCTGCCCTGAGCTCCTGCCCTTGTATCTCTCTGTGATGATTGTTTACTTCACTTCCTAATCTGTGCCTTCACTTTCTACTGCTTTCAGCAGCCAGCCCTGCTGAGCATTTGGGCCAGGCTAATTCTTCACTGAGGTGGAATACACCATGTGCATTGGGGTGGAGTATACCTTATAAATTCATGTTGGTGTGCACCTGTTGTTCATGGAGGACTTTAAGAAATACCTTTGCCCTCTGCTCACTAGCACTCTTCCCCCTTAGTCACGACAATCAAAAATGTCTTTAGACTATGAGAAATATTCCTAGGTTAATTATGTCCGTGTTTCTCCTAGCTGACCAATGAATGATAAGGCCATATGGTTCACAAAATCATTATTGGAAAGAATAAATAATCACCACCAGGCTATTGATTTGTGTCATGTGTAGTCCTAAAGAAAGCATCCGAGACAACCAGCTGAATTTTTGCTAATTGAGCTAAAATCATGCCTATTGATGGTGAGTATACATGTGAGACGCTATGCCTCTGAGGGAAGAAAAGTGCTAAATTTATCTAGGGCTTAGGGAAATACAATATTCCAGAAACAGAAGATTCCAGAAGCTCTGTTCTTACCGTGGACTGTGTGGCTGCTTTTAGAGAGGTGAGGTTACTGTGGTGAATTTGTACTAATCATTCAGAACTGCTTTGCAATGATTTTTCTGGGGTGCTTGTCCAATCTAAAGAATACTCAGTTATTTCCAAGCAGGAAATGAAAACAAAAATTTTAACAATCTTATATCCTAAGGTTTATGAAGAAAATTCAAAGGACTGAACAAGTATCTCACTCCACAATGTTCATGGCTCCAAAGATAGTACCTCTGCAGATGGAGCACATGCTGCTTCCCACAGTTGCTCCTGCTTTGTAAGTTTTAGATGAATGTAAAAGTTTTACATGAAATACTCATGATCTGATCATCTTAATGGTCTAAATTCTACGTGAACCCTGTTCTTAAGTCCATCCTAATGCAAGCCAGGGTTATGTGAGGCAAGAAAAATGAATGAAATAAAGGTTCTTTCCCCCTGTTTTCTTCTTTGATGTTGACAGTTTTATCTCATTGCAGTTTTATCTTGTGTGTATTGAAATTATCAAGTGGAAAGAATGTTTTGTTTCTGACTCCCTGGCTTAAAGTGCCTGCTTGGGTATCCGCATCACATTTTCATGATCAAGACTATTTTCCTTTTTAGGGAGATGGTTGTTAATGGTCCAGATGGAGTCAGAGGCCCATAAAACTCTCTCTTGAGTAAGGAGAGGAAAAAGTTTTCAGGAGGGACTCTTCTCAGATGAATGTGATCAGCCATCTTCTGACTTTGCTGACATTTTTCTAAACACGACCCTTGGCAGCACCAGAATCAATACCACCTGGAAACATGTCAGAAATGTGAATGTTCAGTTGCTTCCTCTTTAGTAATAGTAACCACCCCACTCTGACTCAGGAAAGGTCCTGTCCAGATGAATATGATATATGATGAAAGCTCTAGATAACAAGGTTTGTTGTTTTCCTCTCCTCATTGTTGGGTACTTTATTAATAATCATTCCAAGTCAGGAAAATAAAATCAAGTTCACATAAAGCAGCTGGGGGGATGGCTTAGCTGAGAAAACGCTAGCATGGGAACCTTAGTGTGAGTCTTAGAACCCACATTTAAAAAAAAACTAAAAAAAAGATGGGCTTTATGGCATTCCAGCACGGTGGCAGGGGAGTGGGGGTGTGAATACAGGAGGATCCTTGGGCTGGATAACTGATTAGCCTGACCTACTTGATGAAGTTCAGACCAGACAGAGACCCCATCGCAAGAGGAAGGTGTGTGATGCCTAGGGAAAAAACACTTGAGATTTTCTTCTGCTTTGCATGCACACAAACACACACACACACACACACACACACACACACACACACACATACATACACACGCACAAAAGCACCCAAACACATGAACACAGGAACACACAAATGCTGTGCCTCTCTCTTCCCTATACCCTTACCTTTCCAGTATTGTGGTCCTTTGCTGTGAATAGACAACTTTGGACCAGTTGAATAGCATTTACTTATGTGAGCTGTGTACCTTACACCAGGTATCCCCTAGTTACTGCTAGGCACATGGCTGGTAGAGCATGGCTAGAAGTGAAAAACAGCTGTGTCTTTACTCTTACCTTCTCTCTCTGGAGGCCACTGTCAAGGGATGACAGAGAAGCACCAGAGGGACATGCATTCTGGTGTATTTCCATTGTTATTTAGCCTTGTCATGCAGTGCTACTGGCGAATGGTAAGGGTTTGTTGGAGATTTTATCACAAATAAAACTCAACTTATTTCTAACTGCATGTTTCTAAGTTTATTCATAGTTCCAGAAAGTTTTTATTCTCAACACATCATCTATTTTCTCTCTTCTGTGGTGTGTGTGAGGGTGGAGGTGGTGGCGGTTATCATTCACATGCTTGCTTCAAAGAGAGTAACAGTCTAAAAAGGGGTAATTCAAATCAAGCCCAAGTGTGAGAACCAGCCGGTGGGAAAGGCACTGTGGCCAGACAGTGACCTGGTGATCATCACAGACAGGTCCCTGTGGCAAACACTGGCTATACAGCAGCAGATGCCACATTGGTTCTGCTTTCTGGTAAGGCTTTGGCACTGTTAAGGTGGAGACTGGTTCTGAGAACAGCCTACAGGTGAACTGCAATATTGAGGATAGTTGAGAAGAAATAGTTCATGTTAGAGCCTGTCTTATTGAGACAATCAATTCTACTGTCTCTGTCTGGTTTTTGTCTTTCTCTCCCTAAGTATTAAGTGGGCAGACAGTCAAGGGAGTACAAATGAGGAGAACTTCATTAACTCAGGATTAACAACTACAAGTGGGAAAACCATGTTGACACATGAGTCACAGTGAGATTTGAACTCTTGGTAGCAGAGGGATCCAAAGTGAGTGCCATTAGGAGTGTTAATGGCTCTGAGAAATGGGGTGTTGCAGCCCCCACAGGCCTCTGCAGCTGCTCTTCTCAAAGTCCTGCGACACAGGTCTTGTAAGCAGTAGGACTTGAGGAACAGCTGCAGGAATGAATTCCCATCTGAAGTCAAAGCGTAGAATCATGGAGGCTGAGGTGGAAATGAGTCTTCCTGCCTCCAGATAGAGGCCAAATCCGAGGCTGGATGGACAGTGGTCATCAGAGGGAGTTTCCTGTCTAAAAGAAGCCCCAGGCATGAAAAGCCAGATAGTCTATCTAGTGAGTCTTCTAGGCAGCCTTCCTTCTCTTCCTCTTTCAAGGAGTAATGGAAGGAGTCTGTCTGTCTAGACCTCACATACTTTGGTATCTAAAGCCTGGTAGGCCCCGATTTGCTAAATGTGTGTGTAGGTAAATAAGGTGTAGAATGGGGCTAATCAGGATACAGTTCTCAAAACTGGAGTGGATGGGGAAAAATGCTTTTGGTGAGCTCAGGTTGGAAGCTGGCTTCAACCACAGTAGTGCTGGGGAAGTGGGTACTCACACAGAACAGTTTATGCCCAGGCACATCAATCAGTTTCCAGATGCTACCATGATCATAGCCTGGGGGTGCCTAGCTGCTGTTGGGGTGGGCTATGATATGTGATAGCATTCAGTTGTCCTTGTTCTCCGATGGGTTCTCTGATTCTCAGATCAGTTTCTATCCAGCTTGGGTTTTTTGTGATCTGTTTTTCTTAGCTGCTGCTTCGTTAAGAACTGGAACCACCCACTGGGTCATGACAGTGGACTGTCTGCCTACTGCATAGGCTCCTTACTCTCAGGTTCTTAGCTCCTGGATGTTAAAAAGTTCTGAATCTGCCCCCCCCACCATCACCAAGGCCTCCAAAGCCCAGTCATTAGTATTCTTTTTGTCTTTTGACACTCTTCTGATCAAAGCATTTTATACCTTATAATTATTTAGCACATAATTGTTGCTGTAAGTTGCTGTAAGAAAACACCATACAAGGAGATGTTTTAATGACAGAAATGTCCATCTCACTGTTACAGAGGTTGGAGCATGGGAGAGTGATGTGCTGGCAAATTCAGTTCCCTGGTGAGAGCTCTCTTCTGGCCTGAAGGCCATCTCCCCCTAGCAGAGTGCTTATGTGGGGTGTGGAGAGGTGGCAAGCATGGTGACTCATCCTAAGCAAGGCAAATGCTCTACATGACCAGCCAGGTCTGTGTCTTCAGGACTCGATGTCATAGCTAAGACTCAAGTGGATACCTGGAGAGTCACTGACTAAATCTAAAGAAATCTATCATTATAAAAATTCACGCATTCACAATCTCAGTTTGCCTGGAAAAGCATCCACTACCTTAGAAGGTCAATCAATGAACAGCATTGCCTCATGAGGCCAGGTATCAGACTTATCAGTAAATGATTGATAACTTTTTAGGACAATCTGTTCACAAACTCACTTAGCTATAGGATAGGATGCAGTAAATACAAGTGTTGATTTGGATATGTGGGCCAACTCATACAAAACAGAAGGAAAAACAAGTCTGTGGAGAACATTTTGTGCAAAAGAATATTTATTCCTCTTTTGACCCGCTTTTACTTTTCAGGAGGATAACAAACTTCGTGTTCCAGCTCATTGATGAAGAGACTTGACTTCCTGTTGAAACATAAGCTATGCATCTCTAGACAAAAGTCAATCATATCCTGCCAGATTAATGCACAATTTCATGGTTTTCCCAAAGGGACTTTCTACATATTTTTATCATCATAGAAGCCCTCCTGAGATGTGGTGAGCTCTGTTTCCCCCACAGAGCTGGTGCAGCATGTCGTCTGGCAGCATTTCTGAATGCTGCCACCCACACAGCTCGATGCCAAATTGTTTTCCTCAATAGACCAAGACTAGTGATTTACAGCAACAGTCACATCCAAGCTCCTTCTGGAATTGTCAGCTGCAGATCTTAATGTTATGCGTTATTTTCCTTTCTCTGCAAGCATTTTATTTCAAAATGAACTAAGATTTCTGATTTATAGAGAACTTGAAGGCTTCCTATCAAGTTAAAATATTATGCTACCATGGTACAATTATTAAATTTAAGATATTAATACCAGGGCACTGTTATTAACTGAAATCCGTGTCTGTTTCTTTGATTGAATGAGTCAGTGTTCCATTACTATAGTGAAATACCTGAGGTCATAAACTTTATAGACATTAAAGGTCCGTTTCGCCTATGCTTCTGGTGATTGTAAGCCAAGATCAAATGGCACTTTTTGCTCTAGGCATTTGGTGGGTGTGGTGCATCCCAGTAAGAACACATGATGAAAGCACATGCATCACCAGGGATAAGCAATAAGGGCTGTAAGACCAGTCTATCAGACCTCTTACGGGGTCAATAACCTAAGAACCTCCGTGTGTCCTAGCCTGCTAAAAGTTCACCTGTCTCTTGATACCACTGCCTCAGGGCCCAAGCCTTTAACACGTGGATGTTTTGAGATACATGTTTAAACCATAGAAACTTGTTTTTTTTCAATTTTCTTGTACTCTTTCTATTCCAGAACCAGGTCTAGGGCTCCATTTTGTAACCAACTATCTTATCTCTTTATTCTCCAGCTTAGCTCAGTGTCTCTAAGTCTTTCCCTGACATTGATGACACAGACACAGATTTCTTCTATATTTAAATCTCTGTACAAATGGTCCTTTTTACACAGTATGCTGCCTTATAACCCTTTATTATAAGGTGTGTGTGTGTGTGTGTGTGTGTGTGTGTGTGTATACCTACATCTATATGTTCATAGTAGTTCTATTCTTGTCACAAAAAGTGACTATGGAGATTATATGTGACAAATTTCTCTTCTGTAGAAATAAGTTTACTATCAGTATGCATTCTATAATAATGTATTATGAAACTCAAATACATATAACATATATCTTTAAATTTCTTTTAAAGATAGAACTATATGTACCTAAGCAACTTCTGCTCCTATCCTCCTCTTCCTTCTCCTCTCCCTCCTTCCCTTCCTCTTTCTTGTTTGATTCTTACTTTCATGGAGGAACAAAATATTTATTGAGTTAAAACAAATGAAACTACTAAGCAGGCCCCGTCCGGTGGTGTTATTGGGTTTTCACACTCCTAGTGTCACCTAAACCCATTCCTATAGATTCATCTCAAGCATTATTGAACATGCAGAATAATCTTTTGGTTGTATGAACTTATCACTTGATAACCGTATAGAAGGTTCCATGATCATTTGCCTAAAGTACAAATTCCTTAGCAAGATAGCGAGTGTTCCTTCTAGATTCAGCTCCTGCTTTCTCTAAACACCGTCTCTGGCTGGTTTTGACCACATATATGTCAAGCCCTCTATAGGAAGCTGCCTCTGCCAATACCTATGTGAGGAAGTCTGGAAGCAGGACACTTCCCATTAAAGCTGGGGATAATTGCAGTTGTGGCCCATGGTTTGTAGGTAGTTTATGAATTGCCCTGGGTCAGACAGCTGTATGCTTAAGCTCCCCACTTAACAGTGGTGGCTGTTGGTGACTTTGACCTACTAAGTCTGAAGAAATTTTTAATAATAACGTATGTTCCACCCAGCTGTATGACCTAAAACACCCCACACTGGCAAATTCTCTTATAAATTGCTGCTCAGGTATTTAGTGAGCCATTGAAAAATTATTTAATGTTTCCAAGCTCTTACCAAATATCAGGCTACATGCTGGGATCAAGGACACTAAAATATATGATATGAAGAATCAACACTGACTATTGATGATAATAATTTTGGTTAGTAGTAATGTGGTGTGTGCTATAGTTGAACAATAGATATATTTCTAGGGATTTAGAGAGAAGTGTGATTAAACTGGGTGTGAAGTTTGAAGTAGGTTTGAAAAGTTACTAGAGTCCATCTTATTGGAAAGTTTGCAATGGGATAAATAAAAAGACAAGAGTGAGTTCTGGGGTCCTTATGGTGCTTGGGAATGGCCATTGTGCCAGCAAGGGTGAGGTAGAAGCATAAGGTAGAAGCAGAAGTGAAAGAAGAGAGCATCATGCCTTTCTAGCCCAGCTCGAATCCTGCTGTTTACCTGCTATCCCTGCCTCACAGACTCCTTCCCTTCAGTTACTGTTGTCTCACACAATTCTGTAAGTATTATCTCAGCCCACACTTTGGGATGGCAATCTGTATCTGTCCTTCTGTTTTACACACAGAGCATTATTGAGCATAAAAAGGGAGAATAGATTGAATAAAAGGAAGGGTATAGGATCAATAGCGTGGTTTCTATGAGAAATGTTCCCCTTAAGCTTATGTATTTTAAGCATAGTTTCCCATTGGTGGCACTGTTTGGGGAGGTTGTGGAACCTTTAGGAGGCGGAGCATTGCTGCAAGAAGTATATCACTGGGGGGGGGGTTTGAAGGCTTGTAGTCTGTCCCACTTTCTGTTCCTCTACTTTGCTTCCTGCAAATGATGAAATAGGATCAGCTAGTTTGCCTTTTCCACATAATAGATTCTATCCCTCTGAAACTGTAAGCCAAGATAAACTCCCTTTTCCTTAGATTGCTTTTATTCTACAACAGAAAAGCCCAGGAAGTCCACAGTGAGTGGAAATACTTGCTGCTATCACTAAGCATTAAGTACATGGGCAACACCCTGAAAGACATGAGAGCCCTTGCCTTGTTGATGAGAACCATTGCTTGACCAGAGCTTCATAGGTAAGTATAACGCAATGAAATATTAGGAAACAGGAACAAATAGAGTTACCATCTTCTGGAATATGTAGCACAAAAATCTGTAAACCCAAATGTATACAAGGCAGATCATACAAACGAGTTACAGCCTACCTATAAAGGCAAACACAGCCATGGGGACCATTTCAAGCTGGATGTAATTTAGACACAGAGGGCACATCTGATTGACTCCAGCTGATCACTGACCATAGAAAAGTGATCCCCTACTCCCAGGTACTCTGGTTATTTTGGTGTTCAGACTTTAGTAAAACAGGATTTTCTAAATATTGGCTTAATTTTGTAATGCAGTGAAAGGACAAAACAAAACAGTCCCGTGACCTCACTAAGCCTCTCACCTTGAAGTCATGGTCTCTGTGGCAAGATTGTTTGTATCTTCTCTGTCACACTACGAGCTCCGTGCTATTACTTACACAGAAGAATCTGGCTGGGAGATTAAAGAGGGATCAAGTTTGATATGGAATAGAATAATGGAGTCTGGATATGGAGGCAAAACCCCATCACTAGTGAGTGGGTTCAGGAAGATGCTGTAGGGCTTGCTTCTGTCTGAACCCTCTTGTTCTACATGAATTTCATACCTCTTATTAAAAGACAGAAGCTGTTCTTCAGCCTATGCAGAGATGAGACTGGGCATGTGGTTGCTGGGGGCAAAACGTCTGAAATTACCAAAAAGACATGAATAAGGATACAAAGCTGATAAAACTACAGCTTTTAGCTACTGCAGTCTTCCATGACAATCTAGAGGTATAGATAAAATCCTGTCAAATACAAGTCACTCAATATCTACTTACTATCTACCATGTGTGATAAAGTCACTTACAAAATACTTCAAACTTGTAAAAGCCAGTGGTCCCAATCCATTTCATTTTGTCGTCATAGTAACCACTGTAATATTTCTTATGTAGTTGCCAGGTAGCGGGAAGTGTGGTGGATTCTCTGCATACATGAGACCAGTAGGTTCTCCCTCTCATAACCTTCCAGATATGGGTTTCTACATGCCTAAGCCCACACAGCTACAACATTATGAAATTAGATTGGTCTGATTACACAGTGGGTGACCTATGCAAACTTTCTTGAGATTTGACCATGACAAGATCAAGATTTTCTCTGAGTGTGAGTTTTGAAAATAATAATAATAATAAAAAGAGTAATGCATATGATAGGTCACTGACAGGCAGAAAACTGTAAATTTGTATGACGTTTGACAAACACTAATAGATCCCATGGGCTTTTCTCTTAATATATATGGCTATTATTTTCACAATTACACACAGATGAAATTTTAAAAGGAATGGTCTTTGGCTGATCACCTTTGCTGTAAATTTTGCTTCCATCTTTGTGTGTCCATGTTAACCTAGCAATGTCATCCTATAGAATTATTTTGTGTTACCCTGTGAGTCCAGCGCTTTACCCATTTACTTTTAAAATAAAAACTGACACTCACAGTTCAGAGTATATTCAGAAATAGTAAAACCACAGGGAGGACCATTGTAGAAAAGGAAAGCTTTGTCCTAATACAATTTCACCCGCTAATTTGTATTCTTTGACTCTCCAGTAAAGGACTAGAAAATAGAGACAGACAAAACAGTCAGAGTGGATGTAAGAAGGAATCCAGCCAGGCAGAAAGTTGTCACATAGACATGCAGAGAATACCTTCCACCAGTCAAACAAAAGCCTGCCCCGAGCCCAGGAATCACAAAGCTAGAACTGAAGACGAGACCACACAGACAGAAAGCACGCAAGTGAAAGCTGTAGGGCTCTCATTCATGTCCCTTCTAAATAGTTGATAACCAAAATGGGTAGGCAAAGAAATTTGCCTCTTCATGCTCACACAGGTCAGGAGGAAAGCTAACCTCCTGCTGTTCGTCCTCTTTGTCCTATTTTTAGAAAGAAAAATAGAAAACCAGAGATAAGAAAACATAGCCATAACAGTGAAGAGCTATTTCTTTTGAGTTTGGCTTCTGGGTTAGAGTTTTAAGCAGTGCACAAACTATTTGGAAGAGATATATCAAACTGATGAAAATTACGTAGTACACCAGGTCCAGGCATAATTTTATAATTAATGGAAAACATTTAAAAAAAAAACTTACCTCTCTGACCTGGGGAATTCACCCAGTGAATAAGAACAGTTACTATCTAAACATGAGGATCTGAGTTAGGATCCCAAACACCATTTAAAAAAAATGGACTTGGCTGCATATACACCTGTAACCCCAGCACGGGGAGTATTCAGAGAGAAGAGGACCACTAGAACCTGATGTCTTCCAGCCTAGCTGAAAAACAGTAAGCACCAGTGTCTTAGGTAGGGTTTCTATTGCTGTGCAGAGACAACATGACCAAGGAACTCTTATAAAGGAAAACGTTTCACTGAGGCTGCCTTACAGTTCAGAGGTTTAGTCCATTATCATCATGCTGGGAAACATGGTGACATGCAGGCAGACATGGTGCTGAAGAAGAAGCTGAGCATTCTATACCTTGATCCACAGGCAGCAGAAGGAGATTGTGTACCACACTGGGTGTAGCCCTACCGTGACACACTTCCTCCAATAAGGCCACACCCACTCCAACAAGGCCACACCTCCTAATAGTGTCACTCCCTGTGGACCAAGCATTCAAACACATGAGTCTATGGGGGCCATACCTATTCAAACCACAACAGCTAGGTTCAATGAGATATCTTGCCTCAAGAAAATAGTGTAGAGAGTGATAGAGGAAGACACCTCAGTCCTTCTCTGGCCTCCACATGTATGCACATGGGTGTATGTGAGTATATACCACACTCACACAAAAGAAATTATAAAAATTACTTAAATTATTACAGCATTTCTTGATTTCATTGTTCTGTACGAATTGCCCACATCTACCAAATAATGGACATGTTTTAAAAATATTTTTATTTTATGTGTATGGGTTTTTTGCTTGCATATATGTCTCTGTACTATTTGCATGATTTTGGATATAAATTATATAAGCTCAAACACAATCTTCATTTTTTTTTTTTCGAGACAGGGTTTCTCTGTGTAGTTTTGGTGCCTGTCCTGGATCTCACTCTGTAGACCAGGCTGGCCTCGAACTCAGAGATCCTCCTGGCTCTGCCTCCTGAGTGCTGGGAATAATGTTTGTTGTACAGAAGACTGTATTAGATGCATCATCCAGATTGCATGTAACTTACAATCTTTCAGTGTTTTCCCACTGAGTTAGAAGTGCAAAACAAGCCCTTCTCAATGTTTCACAGGCCCCATATGATCAGGCTTTCTCTTCTATGACATTCCTCCCTTGTTTGCTGACATGCGGTTCTCCTTTGCTTAGGGATCTTCAAGGATTCCAAACTTTCAGCTATCTCAGATCCATTAGACTTCTTAGCTTTTCTGCAAAGAAGAGGAGCTTCCTCTCTGCTTTTTTTAGTGGATAATTCCCTGACACCCTTGAAATCTGTGCCACATCTTCAAACCTGTCCCAGTTCTTCTTTATAAAGTAGCTCTTTACTACCTGCTTTCACATCACTGATGACTCTTCCACAGCACCTTGAAAGTCCTCACAGGATTCATCTATCTCTGCTATTTTTTTCACTTATTTTTTGTTGTTGTTGTTTTGTTTTTTTTTAATAGGCTCCATGAGTGCAGGAATCAGACCATTCTTAATTTATGTTGGGTTAAATCCTAGAAATGTGTGGAATGGAGGCTAATGTATATTGAACTAGCTTTTATGATAAATATTGTGCTAAGTGTTATTATCAATGTTGTTTGGCATAGTTATAGTAAAACAAGTATTGTTTTCTTTGTCTCACAGATAAGAAAAGTGGGGACTTGGATACTGTAGTACTGTGAAAGCCCTCAAGGAACTCCCAGCTTAATCACATTATGAATGATAAGCTCATTTGTTATGTCCTTCCACAACTGTATGTAGGAAGCTCAACTAGCACACATCAGTTGAGAGACTGGATTTAGCGTCTGGTAAATTATGCATGCCTCCACAGTGTGAATATGCCTATGGAGTAGGCATATGTGGAGGGCAATCACTGTCTCTCATGACTACTAAATTGAAATGCCCATTGCATCCACACTAACAACACTCCGCTTATAATTTGCAATCACACAGCTCTTTCACAGAGAATTTTCAGATGGATGAGTTCTTCCACTTCCTGATAGTGATCTTCCCACACACAGGTTGCTGATGCTGCTGTGTTGTGACACGAAGTGCTTTGTTCAAGGTCACCAGCTGGGAACACAGTTCCGTCTTCTCTAGAGCTGCTATGAAATCTCCCTTTCCTTGCCTTGTTTGCAAGTCCTCAGCAACTGATCATTTTTTTTCTGTCTCCCTAAAGCCTTTGCTGAAGGCCAGAACGTACTCAGAATTCTGAATGTAAGCACTCGTGGAGAGGACAGGCCAACCTGGATTTTTCATCTTGCCTCCTGCCTCTCCTTCCTATAATGAAACAAAAAGGAGGGTATCCCCCAGAAAACCTGCCCCATGATGTTTTCATAGGTGATAATGGTAGGTACATGTTCTCTCTCTCATCATCTGCCCAGATGCTGTGCTGTTGAATGCACCCCTGATTGTATCTCAGCAGCCATTCCATTCTGGTTCCACCAGTACTGATCTCATTCCAGCGGCTGTCACCTTGCTCTGCTCCACAACGTCCGTCTAACTTTCCTCATTACTCCAGCCTAGACAACACCCCTTCCATTCTCCAAGCTGCAAACCAAACTTCCATTTTAGAACACAAGTGCCATTAGAGTGTTCTTCTCCATAGAACCAGTGGTTCCCTCCTCTTGCCACCAAAGTCATGATAGTTTGACATGTCACTCAAAGCCTTAGTTCAGCCTCCTCTCCTATTGGGGGCTGAAATCTTACCTCATCAGACTGCCATCTGATTTCCCTGCACAACCTGCCATCTGTGTGTGTGGCTTTATCTCACATCCTGGTGGTTACTCTCTCTGCTTCTCTGTAGTGATCAACTGAAAAACAGCTTCCTATTTGAAGCATTCCTGGACTCTCCTCCATTATCATTTTTCCCTGAAAATAGTCTGTTCTTCCATTCTGCCCTGGCAGTTTGTTTATGCACTAATTAATACTAAAATGGACTTACTGTCTGTCTCTAATATTGTGACCACTATTATATTCTACAGAATAGAATGATTTAAGTACTGATGTTTGCTACTTTTTACTTCATTCTACTCAGTCTCTTTAATTCATAGATATGTCCTCACTAAGGGTGTGGGAATTACTTCATTCCTTTGTGCAGTATTAGAACATAATGTAATACTTTGTATTGTATTATTGTAATGTAAAGTATACTTGTCAGATAGCAGCAAGATTTCATTGTTTACTGGATTCCAAACTTTATTGTGGTCACTTGAAATATACCTCCACTTTTTCTGTAGTCCTCCAAGGTAGCTACAATGTTTCTGTTTCACGTTTAAGAACACTAAGGCTGAAAGTAGGCTTTGTCATCATCACACACAGGAGCATCATGTGAACTAATAGGATTCAGGTGAATCTGACTCTTAGTTATATTCATCTTTGTTATATTATTTATCCACTTGTATGACATGAGGAAATGTGAAATCTTTTAATGTGTACAAAACACTGTCACCCTTTGCATCTTGCAAGAGCTGTTAAAAGTTCCGTTAAGGTGACAAGGAGACTGCAGGAAAGCCGTTTACTTGTAGGGAAGGTTGAGATTAGCTGATAGGGACAAACTCCTCAGAACTTCTTACCTGAATGGCATGTGGTAGAGCAAACCAAGGGCCAGAATTCCTGATTTTTCTATCACCTAAGTGAAAACTCCTCTGAAATAAGATGGGTTAAACATAAAACTATCTTTGAAAAGGTCAAAATATTTATAAGGAATTTGACATGTTTCCCTTCAAGGGCCTGATCCTTATCATAAGACTTGCAGAACTTACTGCCTGCCCACATATCATGGTCCCTATGTCTTTGGTTTTAATTCATTTTCTATGACCTCCAAATCATGCAGTATTTGGGAAAATCAACAAAAATATTGCATATACCATGACAGAACTTCACACTGAACATCTGGAGTGATATTCCTGGGCAATAGGCAGTACAAGAAAAATAGAAAAACTAGGTAGGGTTTTGAGTAAAAGGTCATAAAAAGCCTTCATAAATTCTCCTGAATAGTAGCAAAGTTATTGTTGGATACTTCCAAATTGCCTTAGGAAGATTTAAAATTAAAATATTTCAAAACAAAAATACATTTCCTTTTTGTATGAAGGAAAATTTTGTCTAAGAAAGCTGTAGTGACATAAGTTTCTGGTGAAAAAAGAGTAAATACACACACACACACACACACACACACACACACACACACAGCCACACATCCAATGTGCATAGGCATACAGATACACATGAACACACAGACAGATGAATGCACACACGCATGCATGTACACACATACTCTCACACTCACTTCCATACTGTTTTGGGAAGATGAATGAGATATTGGAATGGATGCTGAATGCTAAGCTTGGCCACAAAAGATCTTAAAAGGACGTTAGCATTCTAAGGAAACAAAGTAGATACAGGCCATCTCAGATAAGTTAGGAAACAACTGATTCGCTGATGATAGACTTATGTCAATATCCTGGAAATTTCTGTTTCCTGAATCTTTTGTCTTTCTTTTAGTTTACTTCTTTAGTGTGATAGATGATATCCTTGTATGGGTTTTTCCAAAAAGAATCAAACATTGATTTTTTGTTTCTTTCTTTCTTTGTTTTTACTTACAGTGGTCAATACTATGGCTATAATTTATTGTTTTAGCTATATTACATTTTTAAGTGGACTATTCTATAGGCTAAGATAACTCAAAATTGAAAACAAATATGAAAAATTAAGATACAGGCCAAATTTACTTAGAATTTATTGAAGACAACATAACCATATTTTAAAACTACTTTTAATAATTTTTTTACTTTTCTTTTCTCAGGATTATTGGTTTTCATTTCCTGTTTTGAAATAAAAATTACTTGTAATTAAAACATAAATTAAAAACATCACATAGCTAAGTTAAGGTATCTATTCAAATACTTGCTAAGTCCCAAACTCTTCACATTTCTTGTCATGTATAAATTGCACATAATAATGATTTCTTCATACATATATAAAATAAATTTTTATATTTATTCTCCATAATCCTTTCTTGCACCTTCACACTGACTCTTATTTCCTGTCCATTGGTGATACAGTCTTGAGATACAGCATTTTCTAGGGCCTTCATTCTACTCCTAACTTGGATTTGGACCTAGATACAGAATTCAATGTTGGAAACAATGTTTTTGAGTTTTGATAGCATTTTCCTGAATTTTGACTTCCATATTTATTGTAGGAAATACAGCATCATTCTTACATGTAATATATTAATGGAGCCTTGAGTTTTGACCTTTTCAATACAGCTCTTAAAATTTTGCTTTATCCTCAATTCTGGAAATTTTCATAGTAAAGTGAGTTAAAATTGTGTATCTCCCCTTAAAATGGAAACCCACACATTCTAATTTTTTTACATTATTTTTCTCATGTTATAATATAAACTCTGCTGCATCTTGTAATGTGCATTAGGCAGCCTCTTCCCTTCTCTGTTTTTGTATTCAGTGTCCTGGAGGTGTCATCAGTGTATTAGATTTCTGGATTATCCCTCTTTGCCTGCTTGCCTACTTTGTAAGATTTCTAACTCCTTTTCTTCTTTCATAGTTTGGGTTTCTGAGAGATTTTTCTATATCATTTAATGTTCTCTTTTCTTATCTGTGGTGCTTTGAACAAGAATGACACCCATAGGCTCATATATTTGAATGCTTGGTCAACAGAGACTGACTCTAGTTGAAGGGATTAGGAGGTGTGCCTTGTTGGAGGAAGTGGGTCACTGGGGATGGGCTTTGAGGTGTCAGGAGCCCAAGCCAGGCCCAGTGGCTCTCTCTTCCTGCTGCCTGTGGATATGGCTGTAGAACTCTCAGCTATTTCTCAGCACCATGACTTCCTACATGGTGCCATGTTCCCTGCCTTGATGACAATGGACTGTAAGCCAGCCCCAGTTAAATGCTTTCCTTTATACGTGTTGCCATAGTCATGGTGCCTCTTCACAGTAATAGAACACTAAGACATTATGTTCTCTTTTTATAATTCCCCTTTTCTTGGGTAAAGCATGACTCCTTTCCTTTTAGCACATTAGTCACATTTCTGAGGATTCTCTTTCCTGCCTTATTTTTCTGAGTATTTTCCCCCTTAAAGGCTCATCAGATTCCTGGGGATGTTTTTCTAGAAGCCTCAATTAGAAAACAGGAATTATAGTTCTGGTCAACAACTCAGTGTGCACAAGCAGAGCAATTGATGTCTTTTGCAGATGGATGATCAGTTGAGGCCTGGCCATTGCATACTTGAGGAACTTCCAAATATCAGTATTTATTTGGCTGGATTTACCCCTGGATGAAGTAAAGTTTCCTAGAATGTTTTATTATCTTTTCTTCTGGATATAAACCTAATTTTTCAACTTCTGGCAGTGGAGAAGCAAATTTGGTGCATAACTTTTCTTTTGATGTTCAATTTCTCAACTATCCCTATTAGTACCCGTATCTTTGCCTCCTGGGAGAAAAATCTGCAGTCTCTCCTGTGGATTCTGTCAATTGAGAGAAGTAGGTGGGGGTACTCACTATCCTGTGTTTCCATCCTCAGCTCACCTTGCTGTGTTCAGAAGGGTCTGGTGACTACAAGTCCCGAGGGCTTTTTCTTTTTTATTCCATTTCCTGTTCATCTCATTAACAAGAAGTCACCTCTACTCTTGCATCTGCTTTTCTATTTCCAATCCTTGGTTCTCGTCTCTCACCCACTGTGCTGTTGTCTTTTCATACTGTTTGACCTTGTAGATTGTTTTTTTTAAGCATCCTCTAGCTGTCATCATAGTAGACACATGTAATTAGAAGCTCAGCATTTAGATATAGTTCTATTTAATGTAATCTTGGTGCTTCTAACTATCAGTTCAGTTTGCCAAGATCACCCAGACCCCAGAACTATCATCCATCAAACTGTTTTTATTAACAGTCATGTAATTCTAAAGAGTCCAAAATAAATGCTTAGTCAAATTTTAAAGTTTTCATCGCAGCAAACACACACACACACACACACACACACACACACACACACACACACACACAC